>JAJONR010010260.1:0-21608 GCA_029582245.1 Solanum etuberosum
TGCTTGACATCATATTCATTGCTTCACACACCATAACATATATATATATATATATATATATATATATATATATATATATATATAGAACATGCGTTTGCATATATATTTTCAGCTTTTATTATAAAATTTGTGTAACAAAATAATAAATCAAAAATGTATTTTAAAAGCTATGTCACTTGAGAAAATAATTGTTGTTATGATACGGAGACACTATTTAAAATTTGTGAATTTAAAATTTGAACTTGTATTGTGTTTACTGTAATTCATTACTTTAGTTATTTATTTGCTGGATAGAAATAAACTTGAAAAAGCGGACAAACGTACAGTTAGCATCTAGCAATAAATACGTGAAGAAAACCAATATCATATAGCCCCATAATGATATATAGAAATATGCCGATTGAATTTCATGCTCTAGAATACTGCAAATGCATGTAAATACCTCTAAATACTGAATTAACTAAGAGAATTGAAATTTAACGACAAAAGAAATCTTAAAAATTATCAATAACTTATCAGGATGAACATATTTCTCGACAAAACTTGCTAACAAAGCAAAATAGATGTACATTTATCAATTCAGCCCAAACGTTTAAATTTGTTGTCTGATTTTATAGCTATTTCTTTTATAATAATAACATATCTCGTGAAATCCATCTAGGTAGTGTAGGGTGTGCACAGACCTTACCTCAATTCAGAAGACCCTCAACTTGAGTCGAGTATAGCAAATCAGAGTAAATATGAAAAAGAAAAATGACAGTGAAGAGAATATAATATAATATAACAACTATTACGAAAACAATAACAACAACAACAACAAAAAGTGCAATAACTGAAACACCATAAAAACAATTGGTGGTAGAAAGCAAAAGCAAGACAATAGAAGAATAAAAGTACTACTACAACATACACCACTAAGCCTAAACCCTTCGGAAAGCAAGAGAACACTCCACTACAACCTTCTACCTTAATCGACGATCTTCATGCTTAAGCATTTCTGTAATTGATGAAATCAGTTTCTTTCTTTTTTCTGAGCTTTGAAAGGCGAATTAGCTTATGTATTTGCCAATAATAATTTTACCTCATGCACATTGATATTTATAAGCCAAAAGTTTGCCTAGAATTCTGTAGAAAGCTCAAAAGTTATGTTGGAGAATGGAGAGTGCGTTTTAAAACACCTTTTCATTTTTAGTATTTAATATAATATAACATGATATAATTATTGTTTAATATTTAATTGCTTAGATATTTTATAACATTTTGAATTAAGATAGGGGTAAAAAAAGTTTGCCTAGAATTTTGTAGAAAGCTCAAAAGTTATGTTGGAGAATGGAGAGACATTCTTAAAATGTGTTTTAAAACACCTTTTCATTTTTAGTATTTAATATAATATAATATGATATAATTATTATTTAATATTTAATTGCTTAGATATTTTATAACATTTTGAATTAAGATAGGGGTAAAATAGTATTTCAACTTTTACTTTTGTGGCTTCCCACTTTTAGTATAATATATGATTTTTATTATATTTTACTATGTCTTTTCACTGCAATTCATCGAATAAGACTACGTTGCCGAGTTGATTTTTGCTTGACTTTTGGGCTCACCATGGGCGAGGGCTGCTTTCTTTTTTGCTTGTATCGAGGGTATGTGTATGTGATTGTAGTATATCTTTTTTTATGGTTAGAGGTTTCGAGTTGTTCGCCCATTAACATAGTACATGAGTTGGGTTCAGAATGTTATGAGACAGTTCGATTCATTTTTTATGTGGGCACTAGAAGTTGGAGGAACTGGAGAGGAACTGGGAAGAACACATTTTTGGTGTACCAGTTATCATGCCCATGATAATATTGAATAGCCGAGTACGGAGCGGATTACTGTTATAGTCTATTTTCTTTTGAAACATTTAAAATAAATTAAAATACAAAATATGGCAAAAGTAAATATAACAAAACAGCAAAATTGGTGTGCTTCCACGAATGGGGTTTGAAGAGGATAAGAGCGTAATCACATTTTATTTCTATTTTATGTAAGGTAGTGAAGTTGTTTCGGATAAACCCACAATTTTTATTATAAAAAAACGTTTGAAAATACAAGAGCGGAAGAAGCTCGAATATTAATATACTAAGAAAAAGAATATTGACAAAAAAAATTAGTAAGATAACCAAACTAAAAGAAATAATAATGGGAGAATCTCAATAACTCAATTGATTGGTTATCTGAAAATTCAACTTGTTGATGAAGGTTCGATTTCTCAACTTCTAATTCTCTCCACATTTCTCCTTCCCATACTGATAATAATATTAATGGAAAGGAGCAAAGGGAGTCAATAAGGTCTCCTCGAAAAAGAAAGGAATCGCTCGACTATCTATTAATATTTTATCCTAATTCTTGATATTTATATTCTCTTATCTAGAGTCACATTCTCGATAAGCTGAAGATATATTATATTTTATCGAATCACAACTTCTCAAATTCTTTTTCAATAACTAAAACTCAATGAGTATACATCATCTCTCATAGTCATAGAGAATAATATACTTCAATCAATATTTATATAATAATATATATTTGTACATATACTTTTTTGACTTGACCATGATTAATTAATATATGTTATCATTTTATGAATACATATGCCCTTGTAGTAATTGACCTCTTAGATTTAGTTCATTTTATATGATTATTTACACTATAAATTTATATAATTCAAATTCTAGTAAAAAGAACACGTTAACTAGTCAACACCAGCTGCAACCTAAAATATTCAAGACTTGGAAAAAGTATATACTACCGTTTAGTCAAGTTGGTCCCCAAACCATTTTGTACGTAATAGAACTATACCCAATCAAGTTTATAGAGTTTTTAAATTTAAAATACAAATGTAAAATTAAAAGTATTTATCACTCCGTTATAATCATGTTATATAAATCAACCGTGAATATATAATGGAAGTTGGCTCACTCAAAGTTGTGACATAGTCGTCAATGAATTAAGAACCATCAGTTCTTAAATTCAAATCCCAGTAAAAACAAAAATATTAACAGAATTTTTTTTTTCCTATTTGTTGGTTGACAGGGTTATCTAGTACTCGTTGTTGGTGGGAGGTAGCAAGTATCTCGTAAAATTAGTCCAGGTGCGTAAAAACTGACCCAGAGTAACTACATGGTACCTGTTAGTGATGGAAGGTAGCAAGTATTTTGTTTTTGTGAAATTAGTCGAGGTGCGCCCAAGATGACCCTGAGGTAGCAAGTATTCTGTCAAATTAGTCAAGGTGCGCGCAAGCTGATCCAGAGTTACCTGGTACCCACGAAACTAGTCCAGGTGCGTGTAAGCTGACCTAGAGTTACCCGATACTTGTTATTGTTAGGAGGTAGAAAATATCCCATAAAATTAATTGAGGTACGCACAAGCTGACTCGGACACCACAATTACCCACAAAAGAAATGGAAGCTAGCTAAGACCATCAAAAAAGGAAGAAAATTCCAATAATCTTCCTAATCAATTGAAAATGTTCTGCTTGCCTATTTTGACAATGTCAACTTTTCAATAGTTTTAACAACAAAATGAATAACTTTGTAAGAACATAGTTCAAATATCTATAAAAAAAATTCATACTAGAACAATAGTTCTTTAATGGCATGCCTAAAAATCCTACTATTTTTCCTCTTCATGAACATTTCTTTTGCCCAAAAACACACAATTTTTCAAGGCCAACACCTTAGAGTTGGAGAAAAATTGGAATCAGCAAACAAGGAATTCAGGCTTGAGTTTTTTAGCCTTGATGCCAATAAAAGACATTATATAGGCATATTCTACAATTTACCCTCTAACATGACCTTATTCCCCGGTGATGATCGCCCCGTTTGGGTTGCTAATCGCGATAATCCGATACAATATGCATTAGGTAACACTCTCACATTGGATGATGATGGAAAGTTGAAAATTTTCTATGGAGGGGACAGTTTTGTTATGTTAAGTTCTTATAATGTAACAACAAGAAATGCAAGTGCTACACTGTTTGACAATGGGAATTTTGTGTTGGTGGAATTGAATACTAATGGTTCAGAGAATAAAACATTGTGGCAAAGTTTTGATTATCCTACTGATACACTATTACCTGGGATGAAACTTGGGAGAAATGTTAAAACAGGACAGATATGGTCACTGACTTCTTGGATAAGCAAAGATGTACCTGCCTCGGGGTCTTTTACGATTGGTATAGACACGAATGACATTGACCAATTGATAATATGGTGGCTAGGAAGTGTGTTTTGGACTAGTGGACGCTGGGGAAATGAGACGTTTGGCAATGTATCGCGAGTATCACACTATGAGTATGTTAACTTGAGTTTTGTTTCGACAGAGGATGAGAAGTATGTGACTTATTCGGTCAGTGAGACTCGAACTTTTTCTAGATATGTAATAGATACATTTGGTTTTATTAAGGAAAGAGGAGCAGCAGGACCTTTTGGGGTGTGCTTTTACAAGCCTAGTGCTGGTTGTGTGACAGAAGAATCGATTGGGTGCTCGATCAGAAACGATTCGTGGTTCAAGAGGAGGCCAAATAGTGTCTCTGGTAATAGATTTAGGTTTGCAAACAACAACATGAGTTTATTTGATTGCAAGAGACAGTGTGAGGAAAACTGTTCTTGTGCTGCTTTTGCCTCTATCACAGGAACTGGTTGTGATATTTGGAATAACGTATCGATTTTGAATTCACTTGAATCAGATGTTTTCATTCTTGGTGATGAAAGAGGTATATTCATATTTACCTCATTGTCTTTTTTATGTTGTTGTCATGTGACCAGGAGGTCACGGGCTCCAGCCTCTTGCAGATATGTAGGGTAAGACTGCGTGCAATAGACTCTTGTGGTCCAGGGAAGTGCATTATTTCTATGTCTAGCAAGTAACTAGAGTTAGTAAAACGGACTCTAACAATGAATTGTGCAATGTGTTTTCATAGATTTGGTGCCAATAAGAAATCGGAGCAGCACAATATCACTTCCTCCAGATTTAGCACCAGAACCATCTCCTAATTCAACGTCAGGATCGTCTAAAGGAACTTGTATGTATTGTGTCTAAATCTTGCTCTTGAACTATTGTATATGATTGAAGGTGAAAACCTTTTTTTGATTGTTTCCTCTGTATAGTCCATTTAAGAAAGAACTATACATTTTAGGCACGTATTCTTTCGTAGTATCATCATTACACAATCTAGTCCTTGTTTCGAGTATATCCAGAGAAAGGTAATTTAGATCATCTGTATTGATGTTGTTACTGCTCCTTTCCTGAATGTTCTACACTGTTTTCCTTTTTAGTTGTCATGTTTTCTTCACTGTCGTTTTTCCATTTCCATAACTACTTTTATTTGTTGCTCTTGAGCCGAGGGTCCTTCAGAAACAGACTCTCTACCTCCACATGGTAGGGGTAAGGTCTGTGTATACTCTACCCTCTCCAGACTCCACTTGTGGAATTTCACTCGTTATGTTGTTTTGTTGTTGATGTCTCATTGTGTTGATGCAGCAACAAAATGGTGGATATGGCTTATAGCTGCAATCGGTTTGACACTATTCGTAGGATTTAGCTCCCTATGCTACTTTCTACACGGAAAAGGTGAGCACTCGAAGAATTTAGGTAGAAGCTTGCACCAGTAAAACTCGACTATGTTGCTCGGACTCTGCTAAAATGCTGCCACAGTACCCCTGTCGGATCCTCAAAAAAAAAAAAACGCACTACTTTGGAAGGATCTGACACACACCAAACAACATTTTTTAAAAGTCCGAGCAATATAGAAATGCTATACTTTGGGTTCTGATCCCACAACTTCCTCTTTCACTATCAGGGAAAGCAAAAGCAACAGCTTTGCTATTGCTTAATCAAACAGCAAATGTATCTAAAAAGAGAAACATAGACAAGAAAATGAGCCATGAAGTGCAGTTATACAGCCTCGAGAGCCTAGCAATCGCCACAGACAATTTTTCACCAGGAAATAAGCTCGGGGAAGGTGGATTCGGACCAGTTTACAAGGTAAACATGAAGCTTTTTATATGAACATGATTCACACCAACATAAATACCTAAACGAGTCCTTTTTTTTCAGGGAGAAATGCTTGCTGGGCAAGAAGTAGCTATAAAAAGACTTTCGACTAGTTCAGGACAAGGCCTATTGGAGTTCAAGAATGAAATTCTATTGATTGCAAAACTTCAACATACTAACCTTGTTAGGCTTCTAGGATACTGTACTCAACGCGAAGAACGGATTTTAGTTTATGAATACATGCACAACAAAAGCCTAGACTTCTTCCTCTTTGGTAAATATCATGTTTTTCATCTTCAACAATTAGAACAACTTTGTCAAGAAATTTCATTTTTTACAATGATATGAACAGATAGTAACAAAAAGGAGCTACTAAATTGGGACACACGATTCAGAATCATCGAAGGGATTGCTCAGGGTATACTGTATCTGCATAAATATTCAAGGTTGAAAGTAATTCATAGAGATTTAAAAGCAAGCAACATCTTACTTGACGCGGAAATGAATCCAAAGATATCAGACTTTGGCATGGCGAGGATATTTGGAACACAAGAATCTGAAGCAAACACGAAAAGAATTGTTGGAACACAGTAAGTAAATAAGCAATGTTTTCATATACAAGTTTTTATATAATATTACTTGAAATTCTGAATACATTTTTCGGATACTACTTCAGTGGCTATATGTCTCCAGAGTATGCCTTGAGAGGCATTGTTTCAACGAAAACGGATGTATTCAGCTTTGGAGTTTTACTGTTAGAAATTGTTAGTGGCAAGAAAAACAACAGCTGCTATGATTCCGAACATCCATTAAACCTTATAGGACTGGTAAGTTTCTAGACTAAATTATGAACATATCTCGCGAAATGTGGAAACATAAAACTATTAGTACTATGTTTTTAGGCATGGGAATTATGGAGAGAAGAGAGAGCTTTGGAGCTAATAGATGCAACACTAATTGAATCATGCTCGCGCGATGAAGTAATGAGATGCATTCATGTGGGACTTCTTTGTGTGCAAGACTATGCAAAAGATAGGCCTTCAATGTCAAATGTTGTTTCAATGCTTATGAATGATACGAGACAACCACCACCACCACCAGAACGACCAGGATTTTTCATCGAGAGAGGGGATCAACGTGCAGAGATCTCCGAAGAAGTAGTAAGATATTCGATAAACGGGCTATCAATATCAGAGCTGAGAGCAAGATAAGATACAAGATGGTCAATTGGGAAGTAACTTATTTAACATTCTTTTGATGAAGTGTAAAAAGTCACCAACTTCAAGTACATACTTATAGGACTAATTTCGAGTCCTGTTTCTTTGATACTATTACATTATGATGGTAAACGAGATAAGGCAAGGCGGAGTTATGGCAATGTAGGCTTCACCATTACCTTCCCCCTCCCGCCTGATAGTCACGTCACCAGTTACATTTAAAATGTTTGAGAATACACTTGTCACTCATCGATTATATAAGTCGAAAGAGAATATCAGAGGAGTTTCTGAACTATCAATATTTGTATATTAGACAAAAGAGGTAACTGAATGTACATATATTTTCTCATTCTGAGCTTTACATGTTCCACAAATTGGCTGTGAATTAGTTTACACTCAATTCACTACAAAAATAAAGAACAATTTTGGTATTCACCTAAACTCACTACAATTCTGATGATTTAGCTTCATCAATGTTGTTTTCTTTATCGCTAACAAAAACTAAACGATCACCATCTCTGATCAACTCTATTTCGTCGATTTCAGCTCCATCTTTGCTTACAACTTTGACCTGAGAGATACCATATCTACTAGAACCAATTTGAAGTAGCTCTTTAAAACTCTGTGGGAGTAAAATGAGTTTTCCTCCGTTGTCTCCTTTCTCAGGGCAACACACTGTCACTCGGGGAGCATAAGTCTTGGTTGTCGTGACACTTACATTAGTGTCGTTTGCAGATAAAAGCACGTCGTGCTCATTGGTCTGCTTTGCTGACATTATCCCGAATAATGAGTTGTGGAAGTTATTAGTCCTACGTCTTGGACGTGATCGCCCTAATGATCCATCTAATCCTAGAAATGAGACTCCATGGGATGCAGGGAAGATTGTTGGCTCACTTTTGAACCTCCCAAGGAATCGAACCCCTCGTTCCTCGGGGATAGGATCAACAGATCGAGTTCTCATCATTACCCTGGATTCGAAGAGTTCTTTGATGTCTTCATGTCCTTGTTGCTCAGCAAGGTCCCGGGGGGTCCAATTATGTTCGTCAGGTTGATCAACGTTAGCCCCTCGATCCAAGAGGTACTTTACTATTTCTATGTTACCTTCACAAACAGCTACATGGAGAGCTGATGACCCGTTGATCTTGGGAAGCATGACATTCCCGCCATAACGGACAATCTCCTTGAGCAAACTCAAGTTGTTTTGTTCAACAGCAACGCAGGCGAAATGTCCCACATCACCAGCTGATAGTTTAGCACCGTTGTCAACAAGTAACTGGATAACTGACTCGTGCTTCCCCATGATAGCCTCCCACAATGGCACATTGCCTTCTGAATCTGTGTATACACAAGAAACAAAATCAAATTCTTATATCTGGCTTGTGTCGGTGGACATGGTAGGAAAGGAAGACAACTGATAGTTAGAGGGTGAAACTCGCAAAAAAGACGATAGTTCAGGTGTGTTTTTGACTATAAATTCTTTAATGTTTGGACAAAAGAAACTTTTGGCAACAACACAATTTGAAAAATGAAATGGAGCATACCTCTACTATTGGGATCAGCCCCGAAATCGAGCAGAAGAACCACACAGTTCTCAATGCCTTTAGACGCAGCGATATGCTGATAAGAGAAAAAACCAATAAGAAGGGGGGGAAATGAGAAATGTAATTACATAGAATCCAAGCTTATGGTAACAGATGATCGGAAGGGTACTAACCAACGCGGATCTTCCATTGTTATCTGATTCATTTGGATCAAGACCGCGCTTCAACAAGTGATGCAACAATAAGTCATCACTTCTAAGTGTTGCAAAGCAAAGGGTGAGAGGCAAGTCCATTCTACCGCGAGCTAGCATATGCTCGGTCTCAAGTAGAACACCCTCCATAATTGGATTCTTCATTTCCTTCAAATGCTGCTCAGCGAAAAGAGAAAAACATAACAGCCATGTTTAGTCAAATCATTTTATTTGAAATCATCCAAATTAGGAAACGTTTGAGGCGTTCATACCTGAAGGAGATTATTCATGATTATTGTCCCGTCCCCAACATTGGCCTGGACGATATTCAGAAATGTGGTACGATTCATACGTAGTAGCTGGCACAGTCTCTTCGTTCGTACTGTAAATAGTTGAGGCCTATAACAAAGAACCCCGATTTCACCACAAAGATCACCTGCCCTGACCTCCCCAACAATCTGAAATATCCGTTTTGGTATCAGCTCACCACTTGTGGTTTCGGAAAAGATATATATGTGCTTAATCAAAAAGAATCAAGTGAACGTATTGAAATTATGAAGGTTTTTGCACATGTTAGATGAAACTTGCCTGTTCAACTCCGTTTTTAAGCACCACTAGATCCTGTCAGATAGGTTCAAAATTAGACTCGTACTAGCAAGTAAAATACCACGATGCATGAAAATTTCTGCATTCAGATAACAAAAAAGAGGTTGAAAATTACCACAGCTCCTGTTACAAGAATATAGAAGTCTGTTGGTGCTTCATTCTGCAAAATGACATCCTCCTTGGGAGGAAAGTACTCTGCCTTCATCTCGGAGACCTTGAATCACGAAGAAAATGTCAAATATTAAAGAATAACATGCTTAAAAGATTTAGGACAGCGATTAAATATCTGATTCATGAAGTTACCAGCTGGAAGAGTAGATCGTTTGACACTCCACGAAACAGGTAAACCTTATCTACTAAAGAGTAGAAAAGAAAATGTGAAACACTTGAACGGATGGCTTTAGGAAGAGACTCGAGTGTCTCTTGCTGCTGCAGCCCTTCCGAGTCTGTTCTGAACTTCAAGCACAAGTGTGCAAGCATCTGATCTTGGAGTCGAGCGGGCAATTGGTTCCTCTGTGCAAAGCTCGAAGCAGCTTGAATTGTATCTCTCTGATGCAGCAATTTGGACAGATGCATTTTAGAAACTATACAAAATTATAGAATTACTGATAAAACAATCGAACGATAAGATAACTTTTACTCACAAATTTTCTAGTCCTACTCGTCCCGTGTACAACCAAGTTAGTCATATTTCCTATTAAGTATGCTGTCAATCCCAAGTTAAAAAGCATGTAGAAAATATCAAAGATCATTTCCCGCGTATTCTCTGGATGCAGATCTCCATAACCGACTGTAGTGAGAGTAGTTATCGACCAATAAATAGAAGTGATATAACGAATCCATAAGCTCTGATTAAGGAAGTCATCCATAGAGGCTCCGATCCATGTCTTGTTTGGATTGGGATAATGAGCCGCGATAAGATAATAAAAGCATCCGGCACAATGAACAGCAAAAAGCGTGACCTATAGAGAAGAACCAACACATTGATTAGAACAACATTGATTCAACGCTTAATCAAAGGAGGGCGAAATGTACTTACACAAACAAGCTTTGCACATCGAACCCAAAAGTAATTGAAGTTCCTATCTTTCTCCAATCTGTTCCAAACAAAAAAAGAAAGACATCTCTATAACAGTCGTCCTATATAACAACATTTCACTATAACGGCTAAGTTTTCTTTGGAATCGACTTTCATGTTTATGTTCTCTATATCAGCATTTCGCTGTAGCAACCAAAAAAGACACTAGACAAACAAAGTTGTTATAGAGAGGTCTGACTGCAGTACCTGGCAAACAATGCACTAACTCTTCGTAGACGCCACAAACGAAGCATATTGAATAATCCATACTGACGTAAAGGTTTTGGGGAAATCTTCACAGCAAGTTCTGAAGGGATTGTTGATATGACATCAAATAAGAACCAAGTACTCATATACTTCCAAGCAATCTTTTTGTGTTCATCGACAAGTAGATAAGTGGTTCTATCCAAGAAAGCTACAAAGAAGGTAAGAATGATATCAATCGCGAAGAATCCATTGACAACATTGTCAGTCTTGGCGAGTGGTCCTGCTGGTTTTCCTAGAAAGCCAAACTCGAACGGGGACACCCAAGCAGTGTAAACAACCAGCACAACTAGAAATGTCTCCCATAACCTACAAACATTATATTAACTGAGCTGATTTTAGCAAAAATCCATGATCATTTCAATGAATCAGATATCTAACTAAACGATGAGCAGGACTAATAACCAATCAAAATATCGAAAGAAAAAAGAACGATGACTCGTGAATTAACTGCAACATGATATATAGAAAGTTGTAGCAACTAGCAAGTACAAGTAACTTTGGCAAACTAAAACATTAGTAGCTGATTCTACCGCTCGAACCTGTGACCTAAGACAACTTTATTGTTGCTCCAAGGCTCCCCTACCGGCAAACTAAAACAATGTTGCCAAAAAATTTGAGTATTAATTGTCAATTTGTGATTTCTTAGACAATGTCAAATGATTGAAATCACCAAATATGTGAAACATACAAGTTTACTAGGCTCACCTCATACCACTATGGTGTCATTGAATTAAACATTTTGAAATAAACTCTCTTGCTCAGATTCTTCAAAAATATTATTGTAGTTGTATTGGACTTTTAAAGAATCCAACACACGCCACTCGACACTTTTGAAGAGTATGAGCAATATAGTGAATAAAATAAAAGGCTTGTAAGGGAGTGGCTTAGCAATCCATAAAGTAGAATGAAAAATCATGCGAGATTAGAATTCAAATTTTTACAGTCAACAGACTAAAATTGACTTTTGCCACCAATTTTTATTTGTATTGTTGGGAAATAACATATGTCAATAAAATAATCGAGATACGCATAAATTTAGTATAGAAAAAAAATAGCAATAAAAGAAAAGTGTTTTATTTTGTGTCAAAAGAGGCAACTGGAGTAGGGGTAGAAAAGACAAAAGTATAACAGTTGAAAAGATGATTTTTGTTTATTCTGCAGAAAGGGGGCCAGTCAAAGAATGATATTTTGTCCCCCACCCACCAGGAAAAGAAAAGGAACAATCCAGTAACTAAATCGAGTGTAATTCTATAAGTAAGGTTCGGAGAAAATATGATATTTCTAGAGTCTGTAGATCTTACTTTTACTTTTGTCGGAACGAAGAGATTGTTTCAGATAAACTTAAAAGAAAGGACAACCCCACAACTTTAAAATTTGTAATACTTTTCTACAAATATCATATTTTTATGTTTAAACGCCTATTAATATTTGTTGAAATTTTGTCATTTACACATATATTTATGTACTTTGTCAAAAAAATGGGAGGTATCAAGTTGTCCGGTTTATCACCGTTCTTTTTATTTTTAAAATTGAGAAGGATTATACGTAAAATCGAAACTCTACTATTAAAGTAAAAGTTTAAATAGTCAATACTAAGAATATTTCAATTTACCATCGTCATCAATAAAAAAAAATTAAAGCATTGGACGGATCTAGAGACACATGTTTGATGTTTACTCAAAGATTCTAACTTTTCTCCAACAAAAGTCAAAAGAAAATAGTGTAAACATTAGTAAAATCAAAATTAAGAGAGAGAGATTTAAAAACATAAACAAAAAAAAAAAAAAAAAACTAGACAAGTAAGACTTGCTCAAGTCGTTGAACACCTCTAACCATTAACAAATAGATTGAGGACTAAGTAAAAACACTATTAATCCTCGTAGGGTATGAAAACGAAAAAAACGTCATTTTTTATTGTCTTGGAGATAAAAAGTAATGAGGCTTAAAAAATTCCATAGACGTTAATTTCAACAACCCACACACAAGAAAATTAAACAAATATAACTGAACAAAAGACTTAAAAAAAACTTTAATAATGCACAAGGTGTACTATATTGTAAAAAAGAAATGTGGTGGAGCATACTAGAAGATCCTATAAACTTTATTTACAAAATTAGATAAATCAGGATTTAAATTTCAGTATTATTATTTTTATTTGTGTTGAATTACATTTAATTATAGTGGGAGGTAATAAATACTCAATTCAAAAGTCAAGTTGGTTGACACCACCATTAATAAAAAATGTTACGTTTCAAGCTTCTTCTTTTTGATAAATTATACGTTCAATTCGATTTCGTGCACCTCTTGCTAATTTCATCAATCTCTTAGTGTTTTGACTCTTTTGTAATTTGAACTCGATTTAGAGATTTTAATCGTCATCCAAGGCCCACTAAAAGGTGGGAGCTTCGTATCTTGAGTTTCTTCGTTTCTAAGACTCGAATAACTATTTTATTATCCTAAATTGGTTAGAATCCCACAATTATCAACCATGTATTTTCATTTATTATTGCTTTTAAGTAATATTCATCATAATCATGCCCTTTTTAAGAATTTTCCCAATATTCAATGGTCAAACAAAAGAAGATTATGAACATCCATAGACATAGAAACAAAATAAAGCTGAGAAATGTCAAGCAGAAAACACTCTCCCTTTAACGGTTTTACGCAGCACGAATCTAAATTAATTGAACCAGCAAATTCTGAATATCATATAATTAAACTAAAAAGAATGATAGAAGAAAGAAGATTCATCCTTTAACGACTTTATACTACACGAATTTAAATTAATTGAACTAAAAAAAACTCTAAAAATGTCTAAACTAAAAAGAATGATAGAAGAAGTTTGTTTACCCTTAACCATCTTAAGCCGCACGAATCTGAACTAATCAAACTCAAAATGATAAAAGGAAAGAAAAGGAAGAATAGATATAAGCTTGCCCCTTGACTATCTTACACAACACATGAACACGAATTTGAATTAATCGAGTCAGTAAATTCCACAACACATGAACACGAATCTGAATTAGTCGAGTCAGTAAACTCCGAATAGCAAACAATTAAACTCCAAAAAAAAAGTAAAGAAGAATAAAGAACCTGTATTGTCGATCATAAGGTGAAATAATAAATCTTTTAAGCTTGACTCTTCTATTACTTCTAGCACCAAGTGAAGGTAAAATTCCAGTAGAAAGACTATAATGACTACTTTCTCTTGATAATTGTTCTATTTCTTGTGCTGCACCACACATTGAAACACCCAAAACACCAAGTCCTCTATTATCTCCCATAACTCTAAAAAAATAAAATTAATTTTAAAATAAAATAAAATTGTGTGTCCTCTTTTGTTTTATGAACTTTGCTCAATATATATATAGAGAGAAATAGATGGAAAAAAAAAGGAAAATTTATTTATAGAGAAAAAAAGGTTCTTTTTTTAGGAGACACCCACCAATATAGTCTCTCTCGTGAATCTTAGAACACATGTTGTTGGTGATGTTATGTATTTATTTTGACTGATGTGAGAGAGGAAAAAGAGAGGAACTTTTATAGTTTGACACCTTTTTTGCTTTTTTTTTTTTGTCAGGTGTCAGGTGTATATATTAGAATCTGATTAAATTTGGATTCATGTAATTCAAAATTTATTTTTGGAAGTGGCTCTTTAAATGAGATTTTTTTATATTTTTAAGAGCTCGAACTTGAAACTCTTAGTTAAGAGTGTTGATGAAATCTTAAATCATCCCACCACAATTTGGACAGGTACTTTTTTTTGCTCTTTATTTGCTTGTCAAGTGAGAATTCAAAATATTTTTTTACCATATAAAGAGAGGAACTTTTATTGTTTGTCACTTTTTTGCCTATTTTTTCTGGCGTTCGGTGTATGTATCGAATCTAATTAAATTTGAATTCATGTAATTCAAGGTTTATTTTTGGAAGCATCGCTTTATATGGGATTGTTTTTCGTTATTAAGAACTTGAACTTGAAACTTTTAGTCAAGAGTACTGAAAAAATCTTAAATCATCCCACCATAATTCAGACGGATATTTTTTTTTCTTTATTTGCTTGTGCACACGTATGGCAAGTATATAGAGTATACTCTTCTTTCATTTACCATACGAAGATTAGTACTCTCTTGATCAGTTTGTTTCAATTTATACGAAGATATTTGATCGAATATAGAATTTAAGAATGAGCAAGGGATGTTTGGAATTTATGATATAATATTAGTCAATGAAATTTATGTGGCTATAAATCAACTCAATAAGAATTAAGTGAGAATTTAAAATATTTTTTTATAAGTCAATAAAATTTATGTGGTTATAAATCAACTCAATAAGAATTAAGCGAGAATTCAAAATATTTTTATAAGTCAATAAAATTTATGCGGCTAAATCAACTCAGTAAAAATTAATTGAGAATTCAATTTTGTTTTACTATATAAAGACTAGTACTTCCTTAGTTTGTTTGTTTCATTTTATATGATATTAATTAATCAAGAGTTTTAAGAAAAGAACGAAGGATATTAGGAAATTAAATTAAGATCTAACATAATTAAGTTAATGGAATGTATATGACCATAAATAAGTTCATTAAGTTAAAACAAAATTCTAAGATTAAATAATTACTTAATATAAAAATGTTATTTTTTAAAAACTGATTAAAATAAAAATAATATCACATAATTAGAATTTAAAAAAATAACAATAAAGTCCATGAATAGTGTGATTATAAATAAATCAAAAATTATAGGTTTTAATTACAAAGACATCTAATTCAAATTCAATAATTTTTTATTCAAAACTTGTAACACATTATTAATGTTATGTATAATAAGGTTTGAATAATGTGAGAAAAAGGAAAAAGGGAGGAAACTTTTGCAGGTTTTTTGTTGTAACCTTTTTGCCATTTATTTGACACGTATGGCAAATATATATATTTTTGACTCATAAAAAATAAAAAGATAAAAATGTCGGCTAATCGATCATGGATTATATACTTTTCTTGTTTTTTATTTATATAAAGATTAGTAACTTTTTTTTGATTGGTTTGTCTTAATTTATGTAATGTTTGTTTGACCAAGAATTCAAGAAAAACACAAATGAAATTTGAAATTTATAGTCTAACACAAAACAATGGAACTCCTTAAATTAAAATAAAAAAATTTGAGTTAAAAAGCTTACTAATTATAGTATTTTAGGACCGACTAAAATTGAAATAGTTAAGATTCATTTAAATTTATGAATTTTAGAATATCAATTTTTAAATTAAGTGTCCAATGTATATAGCGTTTATCGGATATGAAAATTTTATTGAATTGAGTTCAATATAGAAGGTCAAGAAAAAATGATGTGGATCGGGTCCAAACTTCTTTAATGATTTTGTCTTCCGTCATGATCGTCACACATCAAATATATATATATATATACGCATTGACATCTCTTAACACAAGTTAGATATTTAATCTAGTGGTTAAGATATTGTGAAAATTATAGAGTATTTTTTACAGTAACTATTAACACTCTTATATATACTCTATATATCTATATATATATAACGAAGTTTCATAAATTCGTATATAATTTCTAGCTTCGTCACTAATTGTTATCCTCTCTTTTTTGGCACTTTGTTTTGTGCACACGCAAGACAAATGTATAATTTTCTTGTCTTTTCCTTTTAAAGATTCGAACTATCTTACTCTCTTTTTTTCCCCTCTAATTAAGGTGGCCATTAATATACAAGTTGACACAATATTTGTGGTACAAAAATGTGTGTGCCTTATCATGAGAGTAATTAAAGTGGAACAAAATATTTTTTTAGAAAAAGTTTGAATTTGATTCGAGTTGTATTAAATCTTAATTTCTACTCTTCGTCCATTTGTTAGTAGCAAAATTGTTTCATATTTTTGTGGCGTTTATACTTTGTAATTTATCGAAATTAAATTACTTTTTTATTTTATATAAAGAATGTTAAAGTATATGAATATAAATATATTTGACCATAGATTCTTTAAATTTTGATGAAATTGGTTTTATATCGTTCATGAGAGATAATTTTCATGTACGAAGGAGAGCCATTAATTCTTATCGCTTTTTCAGCGAAAAATAAATAGCTCGTGCTCGAAGCTTTTCATGATTTTTGGTCTTCATGATATGGCCTAGACGTATTTGATCTTCAATTAATTAATCACCCCTTTATATATATAAAAAATATATTTATGTAATATTTAGACCATTTATAGAACTGTATTTTACCCTATTAAAAGAATGGAATATATGTCCTAATCTTTCTTTTTTTTTATGAAATATGAGATGTCTATGCACAAAGCCAAACAATTCCTAAATTTGAAATTATAGTACAAGCTAACATAAAATCACGGGTAGTTTATAATGTAAAAATCGATAATTCGTTAAATTTTTTAAGATTCACAAAATTATGAATAAAAATATACATTTCAAATAACCAAAGGTTAAATATGTTTATGAAATAGAAATATTATTTTCAAACAACCTCAACTCAATAAATTTTCACCAAATAATGAATGTTAAATACATGTCTTCACTATAATTATGTTATATTTCATCTAACTTAAATTATCAACATAACTACGAAAAATGATATTATATTATTTGATATAATATCGAGTACGAATAAATTTTTACCGATCAGATTCTCCTAATTAAGAATCAATGCACCGAGTGACAACCCCAATTACATAAGGCGACCTTCACAATGTGCCTAGAAAACAGCCCTTCAAGATATATTTAATTATTATTTGCCCAACAAAAAATAGGTTTATTTTATTTATTTATATATATATTTATTTTATTTATTTTAATCAACCGACCATAAATAGGAAAAAAAGATAAATGGGTCCCACAAAATAGTCAACTTCTGTCCAAGATTGAGCAGTTAAAAAGCCTTAATCTGGCAATTATATAGTTGACTTCTTGGAAATGCAATGATCCATCCACTCCTTCATTAAATTTTAGAAATAAATTCACTTGTTATATTTGAATTCCAATTTATTTTATTATCTACTACTAATATTATTTTATCAAGAAATAAATTTTATATAGGGCACTCTTTAATGAGAGTATTAGTTTTGTGAAGCCCATAACGGTAAGTGTGTCGATGAGGGTGGATCGAAGAAAAAATTTAAATATTTTTATGTTAAATTTTTCAATGATGGTGGCATATAATTATAATTTTAGGCAGTTATTTTCACATTAAAATGAGAGAGAAAAAAAAAATCTTTATAAAGCAGGTTGGGTGCATATTATATTTTTAGGCGATTTATTCTCATATCAAAATGAAAGAGAAAATGAAGATCTTTATAAAGCATATATATAACAAATTCACATAGTTCGGGTGTTTTTAGGCTTGATGGAAGCATCGTGGAGGCAAATCTCTAAGGTTTGTTAGACCAAAGTGAATAATCCATGTCGTGGAGGCAAATCTCTAAGGTATATACATATGATAGTTCTTTTGGGCTCGATAAAAGTATAGCTTGAGAAGCAAACTTTTTCGGATCAAAAAGCGAATAATACATATTATGGACTTGAATCCCCGTGATTTTGAAAAGTTCAACTTCATTCACGTCACTACCAAGTACCAACTTATATTTGGTGTATTTGTTTGCCAATCTAATTACATTTTTGCCATTATTTAAAAAAATTGTTTACATTATAGTATAAAATTTTAATAAATATTTCCACGTCATTGAACAACATCATATAAAATAAAATAACGAGTTTTAATTACTTAAGCATTAAATATATTGTTAATCGGAGTCTTAAGAATTTCATAACCACATGAAATCTAGTTATGTATTATCTTATTATTTCAACGTTAATCAAAGGCTAATTAAGAATTTCATATCTCTAATTGGTATATAATACACGATTTGGGGGGGGGGGGATTATAAATTATATGTTACTATCATTATTATAATTATTATTATTATTATTATTATTTTGTTCATTAATTAGTCCCAGTAATATTTGGATTAATATATGAATTCTGACATATAGTTGGAAATTAAAATGATGTTAATTATCTCAAGTCTATCCATATGAATTATTAGAAATATATAATTGATTACATCATTTAATTATTGAGAAAAAAATGATGTTTTCATTTTCAATAATATATCAATGCCTACTTATCAGTCAATAAAAGCATTAGTGAGAGTTATTATGGTTCGTCACAATAATAAAAGAAATAAATGTAATAAATAAATCATAAAGATTACACTTATGATTTTTAAAAGATTAATTAGTAGTAAGATAGTTGACTTGAAAATAAAGAAGTGCATTATGCAACAAATGGGATGATGACACGTCAAACAAACTAGGAATTGGTCTCAAAAAAAGAAATTAAAATAAATAAATAAATGAAAGTCATCATAACGTAGAAAAATAATGACAAGTTTGGTGTTGTTGATGTAATTTGATGCTACCATTTCTTTATTTTTATTTTTAGTGAATTGTGACGCAGTGTTGAAATTAAAAAGGTCATTCATTCATAGTAGAAAACACGCTTACTTTAAAATTGTAATGAAGGAATTAACAAGGGGCAAGAACAAAGAATATCATCTAAAATAATTTTTAAACTACATTATTTAATTTGCTGCTATATATATTTAAAGTTTTTCGATACTTATATAAAAAGATTTAGAAATTTGTATTTATAAAAGAAAAACAAATACTTTACAATTTTCGAGCGAAAAAGATTCAATAAAACCCTTTTAAATTAAGTAGTTTCACTCTGACACTAAATTAAGGCCGGGGTACTTTATGGCAACAGTAAATGTATTAATAAATTAGACTTTTTTCTATATTTTATCAATCGATATTTGATATTAATTTTCGTATTCAATCGAACTAACTCATAAAGTAATTACTACATCATACTGTATACCTTTTGATGATTTGTACAAAACTTCAAATGTTTGCCAAAAGAAGTGACAAACCATGCATACCCCCACATGCTTTGCTTCCAAGAAGCTTGACTAATTGTAATAATAAGTAAACTTTAATTGATTAATATTATGATTTCAACTAAATAAATGAACATGGGTTTGTTTGGTTGGTTAAAAAAACCCTATTTAGATTTTATATGGAATGGGTTCAAAGCATTGGTTGAATATCTAGCCTTTGGACTTTTCTAGGGTTAGGTATCAGGAGAGGGAAATTAATGTGACCCCTTTGACAATATTATATATCGATTCCACCGTCTCAAAATAAGTTTTGCCTTTTATTCTTTTCGATGATCAATTTAACTAATTTTTCACGTTTTTTTTTGGAACTTCAGAATAACCCGTATCTGCTACAACCTCTTTCACAACCTCTGCTCTTTGGGTGAGCACTTTGTGTGCACTGGGTAAACCCCCCACTGTGTAATAGCTTGCAAACCACACAGGGGATGTAAACCGCACTAGGCAAGCCAGCCCTATGCGATAGGCTCGACTCAGAAGGCATTGAGGGGAGATCGATCCCGAATTATGAGTAGATTTTAGATAAAGGACAAGCTAATGAGTTAATGGATTAATTATCAGCACCCATATAGGTGGAATTCATATTATTTGAATGAAAAACATTAGAATAATTTAAAATATTAATTAAAATTTATATTATTCGATTCTCAAAAGTGAAATATGATTTGAGACAGAGAGTACTAATATAATTGTTTCCTTGGACAACTCATATATTTGAGCCATTCTGTGCATTATTCCAAAATTTGACTTAAGAAACAAAGTATATAAATGGGACAAGTGTTTCGATCACGTTGTCACTATATGGGGGATAATTGAAGAAAATTGTTAATAATTCTCGTTGTCGATGTTTACTTGTTCATATTCAATTTGACATATTTCAAAAAAAATAAAAAATAAAAAATAATTTTATTATATCATTCATAATTATTACATGTCATTTAATGTTCAGAGATGAATTGAAAATAACTAAAGCATATTATAACCAAAAAAAACCCGATATAATTACATGATAAATTATTTTTTAATTTTCAAATTGAACAAATAATTATGAATATTTATATTTAATATAATAGTAAACAAGAAAAAGTAGATGAAAAGATACTAATTAAATAAATGAAGTAATATTTTTTTCAACTTAAAATAGGAACCTATTGG
The DNA here is from genome assembly GCA_029582245.1 of Solanum etuberosum. Lineage (NCBI taxonomy): Eukaryota > Viridiplantae > Streptophyta > Magnoliopsida > Solanales > Solanaceae > Solanum > Solanum etuberosum. Next base: position 21,088 of record JAJONR010010260.1, read on the forward strand.
TATATAGGCTCATAAGTTAGAGGCTCAAGAGGGAAAAAAATGGGTCGATAATTATTTTAAAATTTATGAATTTTCAATAATCTCTACATAAAAGAAAAAATATATCAAAAGTGTTCAAGGAATATTTAAAAGCTTAAGCAAGTTCATTTTATGGCAGTTAGATCAATAATTCCTTTTGTTATTAAGTTTTAATAAATATTTATATATTTAGTTAACTTCTATTTTAATATAAATACAAGGTCTACACAATATGATACTTTAACTCCGCCCATGCTATCATCATTTGACGCAAACTTTGTCTTTATTTTCACATTTATTGGATCGTTAATGTCAATCGACAACACGTCACAGCCAAAAATGTTGAGTACCAATGTTACGATCCGAGCCTACACCCTGGACGTGGCCGGCACTCGAGAACCATTGTTGGTCCCCAAGCGAACCCTCATCCTGGCTGACTACAAGCGGAAGACTAACTCAAGCATACAAAAGCTTAAAAACTGAATAAAAATAATATATTCAAC
>JAJONR010010261.1:0-18013 GCA_029582245.1 Solanum etuberosum
TAATTCAAGAAAATTCAACTGAGATTTGTTACACTTCTGCAGGAATTTCATTTAGAGACGATGGCCAGGGCGAACCAGAATGTTGAAACATCTTCAGTCCTATCCATGGAATCTACTCAGGTTACTAACTACAAAGAGATGGTTCCTGTAAATACTTGGAATAATTCAAGAAAATTCAACTGAGATTTGTTACACTTCTGCAGGAATTTCATTTAGAGACGATGGCCAGGGCGAACCAGAATGTTGAAACATCTTCAGTCCTATCCATGGAATCTACTCAGGTTACTAACTACAAAGAGATGGTTCCTGTAAATACTTGGAATAATTCAAGAAAATTCAACTGAGATTTGTTACACTTCTGCAGGAATTTCATTTAGAGACGATGGCCAGGGCGAACCAGAATGTTGAAACATCTTCAGTCCTATCCATGGAATCTACTCAGGTTACTAACTACAAAGAGATGGTTCCTGTAAATACTTGGAATAATTCAAGAAAATTCAACTGAGATTTGTTACACTTCTGCAGGAATTTCATTTAGAGACGATGGCCAGGGCGAACCAGAATGTTGAAACATCTTCAGTCCTATCCATGGAATCTACTCAGGTTACTAACTACAAAGAGATGGTTCCTGTAAATACTTGGAATAAAAAAAACTATTAACTTGCTTTCATGTTGACTAATTTAAACTTTTGCACCACAGAGTCATCAATGGAAGCCACATCTTACAGCTCCTAAATCACCTGTTCTGCAAACGTCACTTAGAGCACGGCCTCCACAGATCAAAAGCTCTGAAGAACTTGAAAATGAAGAACTTGAAAAAATTCCGAAGTTCAAGGCTAGACCTTTCAATAAGAAGGTAACACCAATCCCCAACACCTTCTAGACTGTCAAAATTGGTTATGTGTTGCACCTTTCAATAAGCAACGCCTTCTAGACTATCAAAATTGGTTATGTGTTGCTGACTTTCTCGAATTGTTGTAGATCTTTGAAAGTAAAGGAGATCTGGGAATGTTCTGCCACACAAAGAAGCAGGTGACGGTGCCTGAAGAATTTCATTTTGCCACAGATGAAAGGATTCCACCTCCTGCTAACGTTACTGATCTCTTTGATAAGGTTCCATCAAAATATCATCCTTCTTACTACCTTAGCACCTTCTACTTAAACATTTTCCTCACTGTACTTTCTCCAATTTTCAGCTTTCTCTGTATTCCGAACCTAGAAACGAAAAGACTATACCGAGAAACACCAGACCAAATCCTTTTCATCTCTACACAGAGGTGTGTATATTTTCTGTGTGTTCGTGTTTTTGTTCCTTCTTATCGAAATGATGTAGCTCCTCATGGCTTAGCTTTTTCTTGAATCCAGGAAAGAGGAGCAGAGAAAGAGAGGAGACTATTCACCGAACTTCTACAGAAACAGATTGAGGAAGAGAGGTCAAGAGTTCCTAAAGCAACTCCATATCCTTACACAACTGATTACCCTGTGGTATGTAACACACCAACTATTGTAATATCTGTTTTGCAGTACATAACCCTTTTCATGTGAACTCATTCTTATTTATTCATTGCCAGATTCCACCAAAACCAGAACCAAAGCATTGTACAAAACCAGAACCTTTTCAACTGGAGAGTTTGGTTAGGCATGAAAGAGAGATGCAGAGGGAATTGGAAGAACGGCGAAGATTGGAGAAGGAAGAAGCAATGATGAGGACTTTTAAAGCGCAACCAGTTTTGATCGAGTAAGACAGAATGACTATTTTATGAACTATCTTTTCGATTCTAGTGAATCTGAAAGATGAATAATGCTTTCCCCCACCCTTAAATGTGTAGGGATCCAATTCCAGTTCCTGAGAAAGTACGTAAGCCCCTCACTCAAGTTCAGGAATTTAATCTACACGTAGATCACCGTGCACCAGATAGAGCTGAGTTTGATAAGAAGGTAAAACTTTTTGTCATTCGCGTACAACTTTCTCTGAGAACTAAGCCTATTACAGCCACTCACTCATATTATAAACTGTTGTGCAGATTAAGGAGAAAGAAATGATGTATCAAAAATACAGGGAGGAGGCAGAAGCTGCAAGAATGGTATGCATATTATAAACTATGGTGTTAATTCAAGCAATGCTAATGATGTGATTAGACTAATTCTTAATGTGTGGATTGATTGTGGTGGTTAGATGGAGGAAGAGATGGCCTTGAAACAACTACGACGAACTTTGGTTCCTCATGCAAGACCTTTGCCTAAATTTGATCATCCTTTCCTGCCACAAAAGTAAGTAAAATTCATGCTACTCATTGTTTTTCTTCTTTTACACATTGGAACAACTACTGAACCTTTTTTTTTTAACATACAGGTCATCCAAACAAGTGACAAAACCAAGATCCCCCAAGCTGCTGGTTCTTAAAAGGCAAGAAAGGAGAAAAATGGTGTGTCCCTATGCTGCAGTTTCTACTGCTGCCTCCCAGATGAGGTGAAGATACGAACATTTAATCGGTCCAAGAATCTGGGAGCAATGTTCAAGAATCCTTGAACTCCATGGAGAGATTAAGGACGGTGTTGTCAAATGGTTGGAGTCACAATGTGTTCATCCGTAAAATGTGCACTTTTTGTATACATTGAAAATTATCTGTAAGAATGTGCACTTTTGTACACACAGAATTCATCAAGTATAATATATTAAATTAAAAATTACTCCCTTAGTCCCAAAACTTTCTATATTTAGTAAGATTTCCAATTTCAACATTTCTAACGTGGCAAGTTTAAAACTACGAGATGGCAAGTGGGGATAGCAATGGTGGGACAAGGGGAGGTAATGGATGCTCAAACCACCCATTATTTAACTCATACAAATATTCTAACTGAGCACACAATCTCAGTAGCAATGTTCATATTAAAAATAAAGTATAATACCTCCGGGATAAAATATAAGATTATTTTATCCTGCATTTGATTGAAGGTATTAGATATTCCTTGGATTATTTATCCCACCATTTATAACATAGTGATAGGATAAGTTCCCATATACATGGTGGATAACTTGTCCCGGATAACTAATCCGAGGATAACTTGTTCCCATATACTACGATTTAAAAAAATCCCAGCTCCGCCACGGAGGGAGTGATAGTTGTAAACCTTGGAGGAAAAAACAGGGGGAACAATTGGAAAAAGGACAACATTTTTATGTTTCTGTGACTCTATAAGGAGATATAAAACAAAATGTCAAGGCTTGTAAACAAACCAAAAGTTGCGAAATAAGATAAATTCATGATAGAAAGAAAGATCATAGACCAGAACTGAAAACTAGCATACTATAAACTAAATAAAGTTCCTAAATGTTGCCCTCCATATGTTCCCCTGCACTCATCTTCTACAAAGCCGCCATAGAGCTGAATGATCATCATACCGAAGAATTCTTGTGCACGTACACAAGGATCTGAAGGAACAGAGAAAAGATTGTTCAGGTGGGACACTAATGGATACATCAAGAAACATAATTTTGTTAAAGTAATTCAATTGGATTTGATTACTCATTTGTAGCTCCAACTCACCAGATTCTTGTTTAAAGAACAACTGGAACTGATTCCTCCCACAGTATCTTGCCTTTCTAAGCGTTCCAGAGTAACATTGGAACCATCGACAGCTTGAGGTAACATATTTGATGCACCCATTAAGATTGAATGGTTGATAATGGAGTTGCCAGCAGCAGTGTTGATTTTTACCGCCAGTAATTCAACATCTATGGCTTGTGATTTTGTCTCCTGAGCAACAAGCTGCACTCAAAATATCATTACAAAAAGTGTAAACTGAGGCAAAATGGAAAAATGAACAGCCAGCAGATTTAATGGAAGCAATTCCTAATTGACGATATTTAGAGGCATAACCATAGAAAAACAAACATGCATCATCCTTAGACAACAAAGTTAAATGAGAATTGCATATCCATGTGATCAGCAATAAGATTGTGCAGCACCAAAAAGTTCAAAATTTGTTTTGCAGTAGCAGACAGCTTCTAATCACTTCTGCTAATTAGGTCACTAAGGCCTTCATATGACTGTTTCATATCTATTTTTGACAAGGATAGTGGAAAATATTATTTTTTTACTCTTAATGTATGACGAAAAGGAACTCTTACTTCACAGAGATGTCCAACTGACGTGCTTGGCGTGCAGCAGAGATGGGGCTTTTTCAGACTTGGTGTCGCTTGTTTGTCTAATGGAATTATCTCAAGATGGATATTTAACTGCAAAATAAGAAGAGTGAATTACGGACAAATGAACATTGAAAGAACCAGACAGCGCATGAATTGCAACACATCTCATTTAGAGATGTTACCTCATCATCCTTTGCTCGCACACTGTCAAGATAATCAACTATCTTGGATAGTCGATAATTACGAGCATTTCTGCTACCACCACTGCCATGTCGATTGTGGCTTCGAACACCACCTCTTCCCCAAGCAAGTGTTTCTGGCTTCAGTGCAGGTCCAGGAGAATTACTTGGGGTGACTCTCGGAAGCTGTACTGCAGTTTCAATGTGTCCACCATCTGGACTCGCAGCTGAAGGAGAAGTCTGAGTGGTCAGAGCTCCTTTGCGCCTCCTGTGTTTCCTGAACTTGGTTTGTGTTCCACGCTCATCCTTAAGGGGTGAATCTTTGATCTCATCATGATCATCATTTTCACTCTCATTTGGATCAGATCGCTCAGGTTCTGTGCCCTGACTGTTTCTTTTTCTTCTTGAATAAGCATGATAGTTGCGAGATGTTCTTTGTGAGGAGGGAGAAGCTATGTCTTTACCGCCTTTGCGCCTCTTAATTAATGCTTCAGATTGGCGTTGAGATATTTTGGCAATGGATGCTTGAATCTGTCCAACGAAACAAAAAAACACAAGGCATGTACCAAGGTCTGTGTCTCTCCCCCAATATATACAGAAGTGTCAATCAGAAAGAAAAAAATTATATCTACGTCCATTTTAATTAACAGATTATTTGCACAGTTATATTCTACTGGGTAAAGCATAAAAGTTAATTGGACTATCAGATAGGCATATAATAACACCTGAAAACACTTGTTTCACAAACAATGGTAAGAGAAGCTTCCATTTCATTTTCAGATTCTCTAAATACAAGGAAAACATAAGACTTTTTAAAGTTGATTTAACATGTGTTAGTAGAGCACTTGGAGTCAGTCACCAGCAAGCTTAGGCCGACACATTGAGACCTTCATTTTCTGAGAATGCAGGATGTGCTTTGGCCACAGTAAGCGTCTTACTTTCAAAAAATGAGTTTTTATAGAATGATATCTTTTAGATCTTAGTGATAAGGGGAGAAAGCAGAATCTATTACATTGCAAAGAAAATATCATCAACAGATTAAGATCTAGTAATTCATAACATCTATCTTCAACATGCATGGACCTGTAATGACTAATAGAACACCTCTATATCTGTGTTCTCTTCCCGTAACAACCTTGAGATATGTATGCTCTCTGTACGCAAACGAGGATGCACACAAACAAGAAGTACATACATGCAAGCAAATGCACACATGTCCATTCAAGAATGGGGATTTCAGGTGCTTCTTTAACTGACCTGGTCATTGATTGCTCGTTCCTCTTCAAGAAAGACAAGTTCCTAAAACAAGATATTCCACAAATTAGCAGGAGACAAGTTTGATCAAAAGGGAAGAGGAAAGGAATACATACCTCTAGTGGTTTTGAATTTCTTTTTTTCCCCTTAGGGCCCCTTCTTTTTCTCATTATACAGGCAGGGGAAGGGGATTTTATTAAGCTGCATAGCATTAAAATTAAGGAAATACCTCTTCTTCATACTTCTCAACATCTGGATATATTGCCTCAATTAAGGTATCAAATCCAGGATCATCTCTCAATGATCGTCGACTAGCACAATGTATGCGACAAGCAGGGCATTCATTATTCCTGTAAAAGGGCGATTCCAAGCAAAATTTATAGTAGTCTTCAGGTAATTCTTGAGTTCTAAAGACTAGTTAAATCACAAAACTGATTTAATGCATTACATACCCTAGTCTCATCGATTTATCTATGCATTCCCTGCAAAAACGGTGTTGGCATCCCATCACAACCCGAGTTCTCTTGATAATACCTGTGCATGCAGTGCAGACACCCAATGGTAAAAAAACTGTTGGATTCTCTGATCTTCAACCAACACATACCAAATTAGTAATCAACTCTAGTATTAAGCAGCTGAGATTTATTCTCAAACATGAAAGGCATAAAATGGGCCATGCCAAGGTCTGAAGTGGAGCTATAAGCTTGATGGAAAAACACAGGGGGTTCTGACAGGCAGAAAAAATAGTGGCAAGTTATCCCAGCTTGCAAATGGCGGGACCATTTGGAAGGAAAGATATGCAAGATTTTTTGAAGACACGTCTAGTAATGTGCAGAAAATGATGATGTACTTATTTTTATTTCATTTTTGGTGTAAAGAAGAACTGGTAAAAGATGTGGATATGCTGATAGATGTCATAGAATCCTGGTAAGAAGAACATGGATATAATATTTGCTTTCTTCTGTACATTTGGTTTACAGCACAATCTTTTTTCAGTTTTTATATAATACGTGTTACCATTCTCCCCAAAAATAAAAGACTTTGGTGCAGCTGCAATTGATTGATGTAGAGCACACCATAGAGACTAAGCAAGGACGCAAAACAAAAACAAATTAGCTCCTCATGGTGTATAGGAAAAGGTAAGACCAGGAATACAACTTGGCTATTGAGAAGATTATGGTCATTTTAGTTGTTCGTGAAGTCAACCAAGTCCAAAGGGTAACCAGCTAATACTGACAAAACAAAAGAAAACCAATTGAAGCCTGTGTTTGGTGTTGATCCTTTTTCTTTTCTTTTTTTCTTTTTTTGATGACAAGGGAAACCCGCAGCTGCTACCCTTTGGGTGCGCACAGGGTAAAAACCCCGCTCCTATGCAATAGCTCGCAAACCACATAGGAGAGGTAACCCGCACTAGGCAAGCCCGGCGCGACGAGCTCGACCCAGAAGGCAAACCCCTTGCTTTCGCTGGCAAGGGGTTTCGAACTTGACACCTCCAACATGGAAGTCCCAAGCCCAAACCACTGGGCCACCCCGAAGGGTGGTGTTAATCCTTTTTCTATTAAGGTATTTGGTAGTTTTGCTTTCCCATTCTTTAGCAGAAATCATGAAACACTATCACTTGCTGTTTGAAGAGAAAAAAAATATTACTTTTGGAGATACTGCTGATAAGAAAAGTTTGTATGATGCTCTAGCTGGAAGACATAGAAAGGATAAGAAATGAGATTTTTCCTGTGAACTTGCTGAATAGTCAAGTAGTATTCTACTTTATGATAATAGCATGCACAAAAAAATATACTTAAATGTTTATCCCTCTGATTTAGAACTGAGGTGGAAGACAACTGCACGAGTCACCATGATAAAACTCAGGGGAGGAGAGATAGAAGCATCATATTGAGAAGTTCTTTCATCATATGATCAGGTTCTATACATATAATTTACCATAATCCTGAAACTTCGGGGAAACATCAGTTGTTTTCCATAATCCTGAATTATCTGCTAAAGTCCCCCGCATGGGTGCCAACGAATGAAAATAAAGGGGATATTTTTAGGAGAAAACTCTTGAAAAACGAACTTATGCGTAAAGAGTGAAGTTAAATGGTAAAATCCACAAATATCACAACAATTTTGGATTGAATAACTAAATATAGAACATTAAACAATATAGAATGATGTGAAAGCAAATATACCTAGACATATAGGACATTCTAGATCTTTACGAGCTTGAAATAATTGTGCGAGAAAACTTCTCTCATCGAAATCCTAGCAAAAAACTTGAAGCTGTAAATATTCAAATATAATAAAATAAGAGAATAAAGAATACCTAAGCATATAGGACATTGTACATTGGTGCGAATCTCAGATCGTGACACAGCGATCAACCTGCAGGCAGGCAAAGACTATAAAGTTACAAAACTGCATCAAATATCCAGATAAATGGAGATGATGCATCATGCAGATCATTTTACCAAGAGGATGATATAGAAAAGATTCTGTCCAGGGAAAAAAAATCAGTAAGATCAAAAGGTTCTAAATTCTGCAGAATATCTTCTGGAGATTTGTACAGTTTTAACTTTCAGTTCAGCATGCAAGATGACAACCTAATTGAGCATCATGTAATTCATTCTCATAAATCTTACAGTATGGCAAAACCTGCATGTTAAGTAGTGACTAAAGCCTGCATAATTTGGATCTGTTATGGAACCATCTTGGATTGAGAATCGTGTACTCTGTAGAAGCTTTTCCTTTTCCCTTTCAGATTTTATACATTTTAATCCGACGATTGACAAGCATAGAGAAAATGGAGTTTCCACCAGGAGAACCCAGGGCCAGGCAAAATCCTTACCCGACCATTATCAATTTCACAACCAGCTAAACTACTGATCCTGAATATTTCTATAGCAAGAGACTCTGAAGAATTTTTTATAAAGGTGATTCAAGTTTAAAGGAAATGTACACCAATAAATGAGATCAGACTTGAGAAGAAGACAAAAAGAATGATGCAATCAAATAGTCTCCCACACCTCAAAGACAACAAACCAAGAAAGTTGGAAATTCTTTAAGTACACTTCTTAATAACTGTAGAAAAGGTTCCGTTGAGCTAAAAATTGCCAAAAGTTACTTCTTTTATTCCTTTGCAGCAACAACTGCTTAAAGGGATCTTCCAGGGTCAAGGGCCAAAAAGGTGATGCTGCTAACCATGGACCAATGGAAACACTCACAGGAAATGTTAACAAGAAAATAGTGTGCTACCTTATACTTAATAGTAATCATCTAGCATAACTGGTTTTTCATTACTAAGTAAACATGACAAAAGTTAACAAGTTATTTCATTGTTAAAATCCAAGGAATCTTGAACTAGTAACTTCCACTGCAAAAGTATAAAACTTCTGTGAAGTCCAATTGCAGTTATCAAGCATGTCAAGACAGTTAGTTCCTGTCACTACAAGACATATATACTTTTCAATAAGATACCTTACATATATACTACATACAACTTCGTTGGTCATGTTGACACCACGATTGCACAAACCTGACCATATATTTCATGAACAACTATATCATTAAGCATTATGTAATTCATACACACAAGTCTTACAGCAAGGAAAAAGGATTCCCTGCATGTATGGGCGAAAATTTTATCCGGCATGGCCAGATCCAGAGATATAATAGGATAACAACTATACCGACCTGGAAAATCGAGACTAACCTTAAAGATAGTACTTGCATCCTTATAATCTTTAAGGTAGTCTTTATATTTGAAAGAAGTTTGGTTAAACGGAAATTTCTGGTTTACACCACCGCATGCCCTCACTCTTTGGGCAAGTTCTAGATATATGAATTGAGAATACAAGTAAATGTGAATTTAGAGTATCATGCAATGCAATGCATATAAAAAAGGGTAAAACGTAAGTTATAAAAATGGATTCTTTATAACTCAAACGCAATACCCCAATAGCATTTCCAAATTCACAATCAATCTACTTATAGAAAAAACTCCTCCGAGAAGTTCAGCTATTAAAACTAACGACCGCATGCAGAAATGATCACTTGCGCATTAAATCAAGCAGCATAAGTGCATTAGAAACTTGGCCAAACTCCAAAGTAAGAATCCCATCACTCAAACAAAGTTTAAAAGTAGAAATTCTGCATCCATCAATCTGCCGTTACTCAAAAGAAGAACTATTTGGGTCGACCCAGAAAGCGAAAACACGCCATCTGAACTCAAACCCATTAAAGAAAAAGATCAAAAAGTAGCAAACCCAGCAGTAAAAAAAACACGAAATTAAACATGCAGATGAAAAAATACAGAGAAATTACTCATCAAAGGCTTCTGGGTCAGTGCCACTTCCATCAGAATCTGCAACAATCAAACCAATCAAATCATTAAACATCAAAAAAAACGAAAAAAATGAATGCACCATAACAGAACAAACACACATTCATTCATATAACAGAGATTTGGAATTTTGGGTACACGTATAAAGTGTTTAGATACGTAACCATCATCAGAAGATTGCTTTTTCCCCTCTCGATCATTCCCATCACCATCATCATCCTGGGTTTGGTGTTGCTCATCTTCCTCCTCTTCCTCACCTTCTTGTTGTTCCTCTTCCATAGCTCGCCTGGATTGTTTCCGGCGACGGTGCTGCTGCTCCTGCTGCTGCTGTTGCTCCGGCGAGTTCTCATCATCCTCATCGTTGTTGTCATCATCTTGATAATTCGATAAAAATCGTTTCTGGGCTGGCATTTTTCCTTGGGCACCGCTACAGAAAAAGGCAAAGCTTTTACAGAATGTGTTGGCTTTATTTGTTGTTTGGAATTGAGAGAAGAATAAAGAGTTGTAAATTTGATGAAAGCAATAAGCTTTTTGTTCAATTTGTACCAAAAAAAGAGAGAGAGAGAGAGAAAGAGGGCTCAGTGAAGAAGAGGAGAGAAAGAGAAGACAAGAGAGAAGTGGACTTGAGATGAAAAATCTTCAGCTATACCTTTGTAATTAAATACACAATTTCTTACAATTTTGCAACACTTCTTCTTCCTTTCCTCATTATTTTTTTTCCTTGTGCTATTCCATGGTTGGAACAGCACGGCGGAGTTAAGATTCGAAGCTTATAGATACAAAATATATTAGTCACTTGGTGTTATATATAGGGTTTGAGTAAAGTTTATTGGATTCATTGAACCATATATATAGCTCCGTTACTGTGTAAATGTTCGAAATCTACGTCAAGAAAGTCTTGTTTTACGAAGGGTTTTTCGACTTTTGAACAATATCAGAAGTAATTTTAATGTTTTTCGAAAAGAGAATATATATTGCGTGTGTTAAACAGTGGTATAGCGAGTATCAGATGGCATTAACTCTCGAAACGCTCACCTTTTTTGTTCTTTTTTATAATTTAAAAACGACGTCGTTTTGAGTATTTATATTCACACGAGAAGATGTTATTGTTTTTAATATATTTTAATGACCGATATGTTTATTAGTTAATTCAAATCTGGCGTCAATATATAAATAATACATTTCTCATAAATGGATGGACCGAATTTGAAAAATAGGTAGGCGCATTCACTATGTTCACACTTTTAACTTTTGACAATAATTTTGAATAAGGTCTGTGTAACGACCTAACCCAATCGTTATGATTAAGCTAATAGTGAAAGAATTTAGGCCAGAAAGGTAGTGACTTAAAAAAATTCGATTAGGCCAGCCTCATACGAAATTTGAGCTAGGTAATGATTGTATATTTCTGATTAATGTATGTATGCATGTCTACTGCTTTGTAGTATCATTTGTGTAATGCATGGGGAGACATATGAAATGACATCATGTAGGTAATCTCATGAAATGAACTTTTTATTATGACTTATGGTTTTCAAGTGGTATTGTTTATTGTGTTGTGTGATTGTGCATGATTGTTGGTTGCCTCGGGTACCATGCCAGTACACTAACTATGGATGACTCGAGCACCACGCCGCTACACTAACAGTTTGGGTTAGGGTTATGTGAGAGGACCAGGTATGTTATTGTGGTTCCATGAAAGAACCGGCGTTTGCATTTGTGATCATACGGGGCATGCATCCATGTATTGTTGTTTCATGACATGTGATTGAGAGTCTATGTGGTTTGATACTTGTTGTTATATCTATTGATTCGTGTCACTACTTTGTGGTGAACTGCTTACATTCATATCTTGGACTGACCGTGTGATCCTAACAGTATAATGTGGTTTGTGTACTGATATTGCACATGTTCTTTTCCTTGTTGCGTACAGGGAATCCTCCAGCGGCTGATCCAAGACTTCAGTTGAGAGGTACTTGATTCTGAATCCAAGGGTGAGCTACATCTTTCAGGCTGCAATGAATTGCTCTGATTTTCTTGTCCATCTTTTCGGACACAGACTTTTAGACTTTAGTTATGTTTAGTTTCAAAGTTGTATCCCCCGTTAACTGTTTTAGAGTTTTGGTATGTGACCTTCAATCCTTATGGGCTATTTCTGCGTTAAATGTTTCATGCTATTGGGTTGGGTTTATGGCGACTCATTTCTCTAGTTAACTAAATTGTTTTCTTTATTTTATGATAAAACTTGGTTTTTATGAATAGTGTTGGGTTGGTTCGGGTTAGTCTTTGGTTCTCCCACCAGATGGTTTAGTGTGGATGTCACTCACGACGGTCGGAATCGAGACAGTCTGTGTGTATTCTATCATTTTCATATCCCACTTGTGAAATTATACATTATTGTTGTTGAGTAGCCATAGTGAAGTCATATTTTAAAGTTTCCGAATATAGTCTGTGATAGTTACTGAGTTAAATATTTTATATATATGATGAATTTTTTAATATAAATATAATGTTTAAAGTAAAAATTATTGGGTTCACTGGAATCCGTATTTGATTTTGTAATTCTGCCCCGAAGTGTAGATATTTGAAAATCTACTGCAAGAAATTTTCCTTTTTCTTAAAGACTTATTTTGTCTTTTGAACAATGTCATAAGTAATTCAAACGTTTTAAAAAAATATAAAATGGAATTTACTCTTGAGACGCTCTCTTTTTTTTTTGTTTTTAATCAACTTGAATACGGCATCGTTTAAAGTATATTATATTCACACGAAAAAATATAGTTACTTTCAATTACTAGTTAGAATTTGGTGTCAAACATGTACACAAAATTATGTCTTTCTTATAAATGGATAAAACGAATCTAAAAGATAAATAGACACATTCACTATTTTCACACTTTTTGACAATTGACACATATAAACATGTTGGGGTTTGAGGGGGTGTTTAAAATCTCAAATTCCACATCATACAACTTCATTACTTTAAAATTGAATTACATGATCATATACACAATACTTGAAATTTTTTTAACTAAACTTTTGAAAAGACATAAAGTCACTATTAAAGTTATTTCAAATTTTTAAAAAGTCATCTTAACTTTATAACTGTCCTATTACCATACTAAACAATTTTGAACAGATATTATTGTATCATTTTTCGATCAGACCCAAATTTTAAGAAGCAAGTGTGTTCATACATCAATCATTACATGACATGTGTTAATTTAATTAAAAATGTAAATTTTTTTCATTTCAAGTTTTTTCTTTATTTTTTTCCTTTATTTCTCTCTCTCTCTTACTTTTTGACTTATTTTAATTTTGATTTCATCTTCCACCTCACCCCTCACTTTCAAGTGATCCATCCTTTCATTTTCTTTCTTTTTCTTCACCTCCCACATTCACCCCACCGCCCACGTCAAGTTGAATCCCTCTCCCATTTTTTTCTTTTCTTTTTCTTCTTCTTCTGCAGTTAAATTATTTATTTCAGTGATTTTTTTTATAAAAAAGAATTCATACAATTTTCTAGACTTTATTGAATTATTGATAACAAAACTAATTATTTTTTTAAGAAAATTTAAAATTTTGAAGGTATCATCAATTACTCCTTTTCATATAACTTCAAAATTAGAAATGATAATTTCAAAAGAATCAATGAATTTCCCGAAAATTGAAAGAACTTAATTGAAATGGGATTAAAAAAAAAACTATATGATACTTCCTAATCATCTTCAAAGCTAATGGGTTTATCAAATTTTTCGAAATGTAAGAAAATATTTAGATAAATTTTTAAAATTAAAGAGGGTAAAACTAATAGTAGTAAAAAAGAAAGGTGAAGTTGTGGTAAAAATGGTGACATTAAAAGTGAGAAGCTTCAATGGAGATGATAATGAATTTTCGAAGAAGAAAGAAAGAGAAAAAATAAATTGAAAAAAAGTTAAAATAATAAGAAAAGTAAGAAAATATATTTTATAGTAAAATACTTGTAAAAATAAAATTATATAAGTTATTTTAGGTTGTTCACTCTCTTTGAGAGAGTGCACACACTCTCTATGTCGGATGGACAAAAATGATGTAATAATATTAGTTCAAAATTGTTTATTGGGGTAATAGGACGCTCGCATAGTTAAGATGTCTTTTTAAAAATTCGGAACATGTTCAGGTGTCACTTTATATTTTTTCTCTTTGATATACGATATCATCCATTAATTGCATGCATCACCAATATTACTCTTGTTTAAATTAGTCAATTTTGATAGTAAAATTAGCTCATTTGTCCTCTGTTATTTTCAATGCAACATCAATCTAAAAGTATAGAGAAAATATAGTCAAACCTATATACTTATATAATAATGTTGTTATTGTCTCTATATTTTTTTTGCTATAATAAACTATTGTTATCAAGAACATATACTATATGTTATACTGAAATTTTGTTTTAGAGATAGTTATAAATTTTGTGAGAGAAACTATTGTATTGATTAGGAAGGAGAAGGACTGAAGGAGTTATCCTTATTAAGGATATATTCAGAATTTAAAATTTATAAGTTTTGAATTTGTTATTAAATTCATGATTTGTGTTTTTAAAAAAGAAATCTATATTATATTGGAAGTAAAGAAGCCATTAAACTAAAAGTTAAATTCTTAAAATGCTCTTTTAATAATTTATTCTTATATTAATAACAATAGTAATTAAATAAAAATCTAAAAAATATTGATAAAAGTTATCATCCATTATTAAGGGATGCATTTGTTTTTTAAAAAGGTGTGGTGATTTTTTTTTCCGTTGCTTATAAATACCAAATCATATGCAATTTCAAGCACTTTGAAAATAATTCCAGCGTCAATATTTTTTTTAATAATAATTTGTTCCTTTGTAGTATTTTTTTCTCTTACTTTACGACACCAAACACCAAAAAAAAAACACATACTTCTGTTACTTCATCTAAAGCATGTCAATTTGTTACTAACCTCATATTAGATAGATGGCATTTAACTCTCGAAACGCTCTTTTTTTTTTCTTTTTAATCAATTTTAAAACGTCGTTACTTAGAGTATATTATATTCTCATGAGAAAATGTTATTATTTTAAATATTTTTTTAATGATAAATATATTGACTAGATAATTAGTATTTGGTGTCAATATGCATATAAATTACATATATTTTATTGTGCGTGGAGCGAATACGAAATAGGAATAGATGCATTCACTATTTTTACACTTTTGACATTTTTTTTAATCACTCCCATAGCTCTCTTTTCTTTTTGCTTTCTTGGTGACTGAGACTTATACTTTTGACTTTTGATAATAATTTAGGATAAAGTTTATATGCTATATCATTGTCAATTCCACTTATAAAATATTACATTGTTATTATTGTTGGGTAGCCATACCGGAGTCGCATTTTAAAGTTTAGGGGTATAATTTGTTAGTTAATGATATCGTAATTAAATATTTTTATATATTTAGTGGATTTTTTAATATAAATATAATATTTAAAGCAAAAATTCTTGGGTTTATTCGAACCTGTATTTGATATTGTAATTCTACCCCAAAGTATAGATATCGATAATCTACGGCAAAAAAAAGAGATCCTTTTAGGGACTTTTTTTATCTTTTTGAACAATTTCATAAGTAATTCTAATATTTTCCAAATATATAAGATGGAATTTCTGTTTTTGTTATTTTTCATCAACTGACGTGTTGCTTAGAGTATATTTGTTCACACGAAAAGATTAAATTATCTTTAGTATCTTTTAGTGATAAATATATTTACTAATTAGAATCTGGTGTCAAACATATATACAAAATTATGCCTTTGTTATGAATGTATAAAACAAATCTAAAGTGGGAACAAACACATTTACTATTTTCACACTTTTCACAATTAACACATAAAAACGTTAAGGTATTTAAGTGAAATTTTCAGTCAAATTTGAAATTTGTGTATGTATTCAACCTTTGAAGAAAATTGTATTGTATTTTCATATTTAATTATTATTTAAAATTATTTTTAATAATATTTATATTATTTTTAATATTACATAACACATAACTCGACAATCATGTGTAATATACGTGCCAAAAAAATAATACTATATATAATCATAATCAGTGAAGAATAGGAGAGAAAGAGAAGACGAGAGAAGTGGACTTGGGATGAGAAATATTTAGCTACTTTTTTTTATTAAATACACCATTCTTACAATTTTGCAATACTTCTTCTTCCTTTTCTCATTATTTTTAATTTTTCCTTTGCTATGCAAGGGTCACGGCGGTGTGATGGTGTCAAGATTTGAAGTTTATGGATACAAAATATGCTAGTCACTTAGTTTTATATATATATAGCTCCACCCCTATATAGATGTTTGAAATCTACGTCAAGAAGTCTTTTTTTACGATTTTTTTTTCGTCTTTTGAACAATGTCAGAAGTAGTTTTTGTTGGGTTTTAAAGGTGTGAACAGGAAATGAAGGGTTATGACTCCCCCGAAGGGTTGTGACTTTGTCCAAAGGATTGTGACCTTTATGAAAGGTTGTGTCTTTTCTAAAGGGATGTGACCGATGTAAAAGTTGTGCCTTTTCCAAAGGGTTGTGACCTTTCTGAAAGGTTGTCTTTTTTCCAAAGAGTTGTGACCTTTACCCTTTTTTGGCTATAAATAGAGAGGTTTTCTCTCATTTTTCTACATAGAATTCTTCCCTTCTCTTGCATACATTTCTTACAAAATAAAATCGATCGATCGTGTCTGTGTGTGTGATTCATTGCTGTCATTTTGAGTTCATTGAAATTATTGAAGTTTGAGGTACCGCTACTTCTTTAATGATTAATCTGTTTTATCTTGGGAGGAATTAATCTGCAACATCGGGTACTTGAGGGGATTAAATTTCTTAAGGACACACAGTGGGTTCTGTGGACTCGGATAGTTCTTTGTTTTTTCTTCTCATCTTTTATTATTTCTGATTTGCTAATTTGAATACAGGAGATAACAAGCTTAAGAAATTTATTATTGATGGTATTTTCTGTGGTAAGGAAATTACTTTTATTTTTTGTATTCTTTTTGTTGAAAAAAAAAAGAGAATTATTTTATCATATGATAAAAGAGATTTGGGATGAATTAGAACTACTTTAATATGTTTGAGTATATATTTTATGTAGTAAGTTTTCCTTGGATGGGTAAGATTATTTTTATTTTCTTCCCAAGTGCATTGAAACATTGCACCCCTTCAGTTTTCTTTTCAATAAGAAAAGTTATTTTGTGCATAAAGGTTAAGATATGCACTTTAATTGTTTTCCCTTATATTCTTGGTTTTATATAACTATGAGAAGAAGAAAATGAACAGATATTGTCTCCTAACAATATTTGAACATGAGTTTAGTTTCTCGTTGAAATTCAATGTCTTCTGATGAAAAATGGAATATGATGGAAACTGGGAAAGAAGGAAACAAAACTAGCAAGAAAAGTGACTTGCATGGAATCATTGCTGACAGATAGAATATGATTCAATGAGAGTAAAAATCAAGTTCTATCTTTATTTCCCTTGATTATTATTTTTTTCTATCCTTTATAAGTTATGAGATTTATTTCATAAATGTTAGGATAGATGGTCATTATGTGATGATCTCATAATACACCTTTATTACTATTAATATGTATTCTGTTTAGAGGAGGGAAAAAAAAAATTGTAGTTTTCTACTCCATGTGAAATTTGATTGTGTGTGACTTTTGGAGACTAAAATCTTTTGATATTTACTCCTTTGGTTTGAAGAATATAGAAACTTCACCAATTTGTTAAATACTCTGTTTGAATGAATATTCTGACTCGAAGAGTACAAAATCTTCGTCAGGAATAATAAGGCTAAATGATTCGAAAAAAAAGAAGATAAAATCTTCATTGTTAGCTAGAAACAGTGTTGTATTTGAGGTTTCTGGAGATTAAAACCTTTTTGGTTTACTACTCTGTCTGAATGTGAAACTGATTTAAAGAATATAAAAACTTCATCAGAATTCAAGGTTCATTCGGTTAACGATTAGAAGAATATAAAAACTTCATCGTTAAACTAGAAACAAGTTGTATAAAGATTGAATCTTTATTGTT
>JAJONR010010262.1:0-13868 GCA_029582245.1 Solanum etuberosum
CCTCGAGGTCCCCCCCCCCGGACCTCGAAATTCTAATATTTATCATTTTATTTGTTATTTTATAAGTTTTAGTACCTAATAAAAATTTTGTTTTCTTAATTATAAAAATTTTTGAAAAATAATTTGTCGAAAAATTTCAAAAATCAATTTCAATTATATATGGTTTGAAATGGGTTTAGCTTACAAATGAGTGAGTCCATAATTAACCCAAACCTAAATTGGTTGGGTTTGATTTTACCACCCTTATTCGTCGTCTTTAAGAGATTTAGTTATGTAAAGTTAGAATTAGTGAAAACAAAAACTAAATAATTACAATCCAATAATAGAGAGAGAGAGAGAGTGTTTGGGCCTTTTGGGCCTAAACTGCTGCCTCTTTGGGCCTAAATTGCTGCTGATTTGGGCCTCTTTTTAGTGTGTACAGAAAACTGTATATCGGTGTATACAGGCTTGTTTAGCAGCCCTTTCCCTGTATTTTTTGCTTTTGTTTGCCTTTATTTCATCTTCCCTTTCACTAGAACACCGATGGAGCTGACCCAAAGGAATTCAACTCGATGAAATGCAAGGAATTAGTCCAAAAGTGGACTCTAATTGATATCACATGCAAGAAAAATAAAACGATAAAGATTAGAATAATTGAAAGGATCTTTAAATCTAAGTATTTATTGCTCACACATCAATTACACGAGAATGTTATCAGTGAGATACACTACAACGAATATTTTTGATAACTTACTAAAACCAAACAAATACACCCATTTTTCTAGAGAAAGATATTGACCATGACTTAATTCTCAACCACGAACAAAAAATAGGGGGAGGAACTAAGTTGTGGAAAAAGGGAAGGTTCTTTGAATAACTAAGAAAGCACATTTCCTAATTTTATTTATACTTGAAGAAAAGTAATTCCCATGGGAAAGCTTATCAGGACCATTATTTTAACTAGGACAAACCCAATTCAAACATCAAAAGCTACTGCTATAACACATGGAAATTAATCACAAGAAAAGTAATATAAATTATAACTTAGGCTAATACAAATTAGATTGATATTAAAAAAGAAAAATAGGCTGGCTTTAATATTCAACAAATCATAAAGACTTAGCCACTGGCTACAGTTCAGGAGATTAGTCTAATTCAATATCACACGATAGTCCATAAAGACTTCTAACCGAAAAGGGATGAAATGAAGGGATGCTAGCCTTCAATGTAGGTATATTCATGTTGAGGCAGCATTCACAGTTCTAACCGAAGTGATGCTAATCAAATATGCACAAGATGTAATCAAAGATAAGGAAATATTCACATAACTTTAAGAAGAATTCTAACTTACATCTTGAAAAATAAATTGATATGAGAGAGGAGATGTGGAGAACAACACAAATATGTTGAGTATACTTTACAAGTAGAGTATGTGGAGGTTGGTGGGTACACAGATCTTAGAAGAATTTGTACTTGTAACAGGAATGGTGAGCAAATAGGTGTACATTCTTGAGTTCCTCCAACATATCATTTAAGAGCAGAGTTTTCGTGTGTAACAATCAAAAGAGATAAACGCATATGATACTGTTTCAAATCTTGAACATTAAGAAGAGAACAAAATAGCTCATACATGATGATCATGGCAGGGAGCAAGTTCAACCTAAGCTTAAAAAAAAAAGACTAGTCACAGGGTTGTATATTTAGGATATCAGTAGGCAAACAAAACAACTAAAATTATTACCAACCAAACTTAAAGACTCAAATAATAATTCTTTAACCTACTAAATAAGTCACTATCTAGTCTTAAACAAATTACTCTTAATCAAGATAAGCTCATTATTACAATATGAGAAATTAAGATGTTGCATAGCTATTAGAGCAATTAATGTCAAAAAAATGCATCTCATATGATGAGTAAAGAATGTAGCAATCAAATTCATTTTGAAGTGACCAGTTTACTACCTAAATTTTCTTAACAATGCAAACATAAGAGGCATAACAACAATTAAAGTTAAACTTACAGAAACAAAGGAGAAAATCAATCACAAGTAGTTAAGCTAAAATTTGAGCTAATCAAATACCCACCAAACCAAGACAAACAAATGCATATAGGGGAGGACGTCAAATTTCGGAGGATGATAAAAGCACTGTTAATTACGAACAGAAGATCCAGGCAATCATCAGTAGCCATTGGAAAAAGTGTTTTGAATAGCTGTCCAGGGACATATTGGTACTTGACATAATCCGGCAAGTAGACCATATCATGCCGCTGTGAAGGCTTTGGGGTCCCAAAGGCCGCAAAAATCTTCCCTAGCTGATCAATATCACTGTTTCCCTAATGTAGTCACAAATTTCAAAACAAATTATTGGCTAAAATAACAACAAGCATCTAGGAGTAGTGAACGTAGCATATAAAATGTAACAGAAGTTCAAATAGCTATTGAAGAACTTATCATAGATAAGGACCATCATAGGAACATGGAAGCGAAAACATGTTCGGTCTAGCTCAATAAGTAATTTGCTTTTCACTATGGCTTCATTTTCAACTGCACATGAAGTTGTCTAGAACAGGACGGGAAGGACAATTACTTCACAACTTTTATTCTTCTAGTGAAACTTTTTTAAATTTACGAGAACACATAAAGGGAAGACAACATAACTCAATAAAATTGACGAAGTAACGAAAATTAATGGGGAAGTCTTTCGAAGAATAATAACAGGACATATCATGAACATTTGGATGATACGTCTTCCATTGCAAAACCACTAATCATGTTCAAGCCGAAGCAAAACAAAAACCAAAACTTCAGCCAAAAACAAAGAATTCTAATCTTTATGCAACTATCAAAACAGAAGGTTACCAAGTGTTCCTCCCGAATCGGATACCAACAATCTAGCCAAATCCAAAAGTGAGAATAAGAAATGAACAGTTAACTGAAAACAAGCAGATTGAAAACAGAGTTAGCAATTGATCAAAAAAACTGGAAAATCGAATAATAAACTAAGAAGCAATACCAACAAGAACAGAGAATGAACGATCAGTTATATTATAAAAGCAGCAATGCAAACTAGAAAACTTGATCAAGAAGTAAAAGCATAGGCAAAAATGAGCAAGCTACTTAATTGTACAGAACTTAATATAGCAAGCAATCAACTGCAACTCAACTCCAAACTAGTTGGGGATCAGTTGAAAGGATTCATCATAATTAAGGTAACATCCAACCTACTGCAGCACTCACCCTTTATCTGGACTTTGGACTGACCATGCCTTCCAAAGCTCAATGCAGTTATATTCAGCATAAATAGGCAAATAAAAACTACTATCCCAATACTCTATTTTCCATCAACAACAACACAATCAGTTGATTCAATCCAATAAAAACATTAAATCAATAACCTTTTTCTGCCGTAATCAGTTAAACCAACAGGAACAACAAATTCATCAGACTTAGCAATTCAAATGGGCAAACAAGCCAATCAAAGTTATCCTTCCAAATAATCACCAATCAATCAAGCAATCCCAAACCAGTTGTGTTCTAGTCTGCTCCATTCTAGCCATTATAGTTTCCTTTTTTATCAAGTCATCCATCAATTCTTTTTTTAACAGAAAAAAAGATACTACACAAGTATAAGTTCAATAGCTTATATCTAATTCAAAACTAGTTTGAGTATACTACATGGATCCTCCATATCTACTCCAAGATTCTTCTTTTAGTCAACAATCCATAAATAAAATTCCTATAAAGAAGTTCCAGAAATTGACAACTGCATATTCAAAAAAGCTCATACCATAACTAGTCGAGTCTACTACATGAATCCTCTATATCTATTCCAAAATTCTTCTTTCAGCTAACAACCCAGTAAAATTCATATAAAAAAATGACAATTCCATGTTAAACAATGCTCATACCATAACTTATTGGGGTCGACTATATGAATCCTCTATATATATTCCAAGATTCTTCTTTTACTAAAAACCCAAGAAATTTCACATAAAAATTTCAAGAAATTCATAATTATAAGTTTAAAAAATGTTCATAGTAGGTTACCTGCAACCCAATCATGGCCAAATCGAATGATTACAGGCGTTCTTCTTCAGTAAGGATAGCTTGATCCACTGCCCATCCAGAGTGAAAATGTGGCAACAATTGATCAAGATTCTATCTCTAATACAAGATGTCTCTCCAACCTTTCTCTATGAATGGAATGAAAAGGGGTTTATATAGAACGAATTGGGGAAAATAATTGGATAAGGATAGGGCAAATTCCCAATTTGAAATTTGAATTTCGTTTCAAAGACAAAGAACATACCAGAGATTATCAACAAATTGGAACGAATACAAAAGGGTAAGGGTGAGGGTGACGATGAGGACTCGCTTCTGAAGCTGATGGCCTCGTACTCGCTGGGAAGAAGACGATGAAGGTCTAGTTGTTCACTGTGTTCGCTATGTATTGAGGAAGGTATGTTTGAATGTTTGTAAAACGCCTTAAACTAATATTGTGAACGTTGGAATGAAAGTTTTATCTGTCGGGTATCGCGTCGGTTGGGTTTGGCCGAAAATTTGAAATGAAAGTTGACTTTGAATTGAGGTAACAAAATAGTTAGATTTACTTGGGGTGGTGTACATGGCCGGGTTGGTTCGGGTTTCATTTCATATAGTAACATAATTATTTAGCACTCCAAGGTGTTCAAAATTCTACAGATGAAACACTACATTTTTCCTCACTTCGATGAATCAATCAGTAATGAAGAACTCATATAGAATCTCAAGCATAAAAAGCTTAACTACAATCATAAGAACTCTTACAAATGTTATTGACAACAACCTAGAGAGTACTAAGTAGAACTTAACAAACAACTTTGTAAAATGAGGTTTGAAGAGACGATTTCAATATAATGGGTAAATGGTCAAAGTTATTTGAAAAGATAGTTGGTTAAACCACCTTTTCTTAGAAGGAGTTGTAGAGGGTGTCATTTGCCCTAAATTTCAGAAAAGGTAAAAAGGAGTTAATGAAATAAAAAGAAACAAAAGAAATAAAAGGTACATAAAGTGGTATGAGTATACGTGGTGGTTCCTCATTACGAAGGTCCTCATAAAGTTTTTTGAGAAAAAAAATTTTGGGTGCTCCGGGGTGCCAGATCCATGGCCTAATACACACGAAAAATCAAGGAATTTAGGTAATTCCTAAAAAAAATATGTAAATACGAAAATGGGTGTAAAAACTGGTGTAACTATACATGGTGGTTCCCAAACTAATTACGGAGGTCCTCATAAAGTATTTTGAGAAAAAATAATTGGGTGCTCCGGGGCGCCAGATCCATGGCTAATACACACGAAAAATTGAGGAATTTGGGTAATTCTAAAAAGGAGTCTGTAAATGTGGAAATGGGCGTTAAAAATGGTGTGAGTATACGTGGTGGTTCCCCAACTCATTACGGAGGTCCTCGTAAAGTTTTCGGAGAAAAAAAATTTGGGTGCTCTAGGGCGCTAGATTCATGGGCTAATACACACGAAAAATCAAGGAATTTGGGTAATTCCTGAAAAAGGGTCTTTAAATGCGGAAATGAGCGTTAAAAATTATGTGACTATACATGGTGGTTCCCAAACTCATTATGGAGGTCCTCATAAAGATTTTTGAGGAAAAAATTTTGGGTTCTTCGGGGCGCCAAATTCATGAGCATATACATACGAAAAATTGAAGAATTTGGAAAATTTCTAAAAAAGGGTCTGTAAATGCAGAAATGGGCGTTAAAATGGTGTGAGTATTCATGGTGGTTCCCCGAATCATTACAGAGATCCTCATAATGTTTTTTGAGAAAAATAATTAGGTGCTCCGGGGCGCCAGAACCATGGTCTAGTACACAAGAAAAATTGAGGAATTTGGTACTTCCTAAAAAAGGGTCTGTAAATGCGAAAATGTGTGTTAAAAAAATGGTGTGAGTATACGTGGTGTTTCCCAACTCATTAGAGAGATCCTCATAAATTTTTTTGAGAAAAAATATTTTGGGTGCTCGGGGCGCCAGATCCATGGACTAATACACACGAAAAAATGAGAAATTTGGGTAATTCCTAAAAAAGGATTTGTTATTGCGTAAATGAGCGTTAAAAAATGGTGTGAGTATACGTGGTGGTTCCCCAACTCATTACGGAGGTCCACATAAAGCTTTTTGAGAAAAAAAAATTGGGTGCTCCAGGGCGCCAGATCCATGGGAATAATCGAGGAATTTGGGTATTCCTAAAAAAGGGGTTGTAAATGCGAAATGGGCATTAAAAAATGGTGTGAGTATACGTGGTGGTTCCCCAACTCATTATGGAGGTCCTCATAAAGTATTTTGAGAAAAATATTTTGGGTTATCCAGGACGCTAGATCCATGGGCTAATAGACACGAAAAAATGAGCAATTTGGGTAATTCCTAAATAAGGGTTTGTTAACGCGGAAATGAGCGTTAAAATTTTTTTGTGAGTATAGGTGGTAGTTACCCAACTCATTACGGAGGTCCGGATAAAGTCTTTTGAGAAAAAAAAATTGGGTGCTCCAGGGCGCCAGATCCATGGGCATAATCGAGGAATTTGGGTAATTTCTACAAAAGGGTCTTTAAATGTGAGATGGGCGTTAAAAAATGATGTGTGAGTATACGTTGTGGTTCCCCAAATCATTACGGAGGTCCTCATAAAGTTTTTGAGAAAAAAAAATTGGGTGCTCCGGTGCGCCAAAACAATGGGCTCGACCTACCCAATTTATTGTAGAAATTTTCGCGGTCAATGATTGGACCATGCAAACTAGAAATGCTTTTTTTTTTGCTAAAGAAACAGATTACTCGATCTATTTTCGTATCGCTCATGATATATATCTTAACTCGGACGTCTATTTCAAGTGCATATCCCATTTTTACACAGGGTTATGAAAATCCACGAGAACACACGAAAATTTGAGGAATTGGGGTAATTCCTAAAAGGGGTCTTTAAATGGGGAAATGGGCGTTAAAAATGGTGTGAGTTTACGTAGTGGTTCCCAAACTCATTACGGAGGTTTGGATAAAGTTTTTTCAGGAAAAAAAAATTGGGAGCTCCGGGGCACCTGATCCATGGGCATAATAGAGGAATTTGGGTAATTTTAAAAAAGGGTTAGTAAATGCGGAAATGGACGTTAAAAATGGTGTGAGTATATGTGGTGATTCCCCAACTTATTACGGATGTCCTCATAATTTTTTTGAGAAAAAAATTTGAATACTTCGGGGCGCTAGATCCATAGGCTAATACACACGAAAAATTGAGGAATTTAGGTAATTCATAAAAAGGAGTTTGTGAATGCGGAAATAGGCGTTAAAAATGGTATAAGTATACGTGGTGGTTCCCAAACTCAATACGGAGGTCCTCATAAAAAAATTGAGAAAAATATTTTGTGTACTACGAAGCGCCAAATCCATGAGCATATACACACAAAAAATTGAGAAATTTGAGTAATTTTTAACAAAGGATCTGTAAATGCGGAAATGAGCATTAAAAATGACGTGAGTATTCGTGGTGGTTCCCCAACTCATTACAGAGGTCCTCATAATATTTTTTGAGAAAAACTGTTGGGTGCTCCGGGGTGACAGAACCATGGTCTAGTACACACGAAAAATTGAGGAATTTGGATACTACCTAAAAAAGAGTCTGTAAATGCGGAAATGGGTGTTAAAAAAATGGTGTGAGTATTTGTGGTGGTTCCCCAACTCATTACGGAGGTCCTCATAGAGTTTTTTGAGAAAAAAATTCGGGTGCTCCGGGCCGCCAGATCCATGGGCTTAATACACACGAAAAAAATGAGGAATTTGGGTAATTCCTAAAAAACGGTTTGTTAATGAGGAAATGAGCATTAAAAAATTGTGTGAGTATACGTGGTGGTTCCCCAACTCATTACACAGGTCCACATAAAGTTTTTTGAGAAAAAAAAATTGGGTACTCCAGGGCGCCAGATCCATGGGCATAATCGAGGAATTTGGATAATTCTTAAAAAGGGGTCTGTAAATGTGGAAATGCGCGTTAAAAAATGGTGTGAGTATATGTGGTGGTTCCCCAACTCATTATGGAGGTTCTCATAAAGTCTTTTGAGAAAAAAAAATTAGGTGCTCCGGGGCGCTAGATCCATGGGCTAATACACACGAAAAATTAAGAAATTTGGGTAAATCCAAAAAAGGTTCTGTAAATGCGGGCGTTAAAATGGTGTGAGTATACATGTCGGTTCCCAACTCATTACGGAGGTCCTCAGAAAGTTTTTTGAGAAAAAAATTTTGGGTGCTCTAGGGCGCCAAATCAATGGGCTAATACACATGAAAAATCAAGGAATTTGTGTAATTTCTAAAAAAGGGGTTGTAAATGCAGAAATAGGCGTTAAAAATGGTGTGAATATACGTGGTGGTTCCCTAACTCCTTACGGAGGTCCTCAAAAAGTTCTTTGAGAAAAAAAATTGGTTGTTCCGAGGCGCCGATCCATGGGCTAATACACATGAAATATCGAGAAATTCGGGTAATCCCTAGAAAATGATCTTTAAATATGGAAATGGGCGTCAAAATATGGTAAGTATATGTAATAGTTCTCCAACTCATTATAGAGGTTCTCATAAAGTTTTTTGAGAAAAAAAAATTAGGTGCTCTAGGGCACTAGAACCATGGGATAATACACACGAAAAATCAAGAAATTTGGGTAATTCCTAAAAAAGGGTCTGTAAATGCGGAAATGGGCATTAAAAATTGTGTCGCTATACGTGGTGGTTCCCCAACTCATTACGGAGGTCCTTATAAAGGTTTTTGAGAAAAATGTTTTGGGTCCTCCGGGGAGCCAGATTCATGGGCTAATACACACGCAAAATTAAGAAATTTGGGTAATTTCTAAAAACAGGTCTGTAAATGCAGAAATGGACGTTATAAAAATAGTGTGAGTATATGTTGTGGTTCCCCAACTCATTACGCAGGTCCTCATAAAGTTTTTTGAGAAGAAAAAAATTGGGTGCTCTTGGGCACCAAATCTCTGGGATAATACACACGAAAAATCGAGGAATTTGGGTAATTCCTAAAAATTTGCCTGTAAATTCAGAAATGAGCATTAAAATTGTGTGAATACACGTGGTGGTTCCCCAACTCATTACGGAGGTCGACATAAAGTTTTTTGAGAAAAAAATTGTTGGTGCTCCGGGGCGCTAGATCCATGCGCTAATACACACGAAAAATCAAGAAATTTGGGTAATTCCTAAAAAAGGTCTGTAAATGTGGAAATGGGCGTTAAAAATGGTGTGAGTATACGTGGTGGTTCCCCAACTCATTACGCAGGTCCTCATAAAGTTTTTTGAGAAAAACTTCTGGGTGCTCCGGGGCACTAGATCCATGGGCTAATAGACATGAAAAGTCGAGAAATTTGGGTAATTCCTAAAAAAGGGTTTGTAAATGCGGAAATGGGCGTTAAAAAAATGATGTCAGTATACGTGGTGGTTCCCTGACTCATTACGGAGGTCCTCATAAAGCTTTTTGAGAAAAAAAAATTGGGTGCTCTGGGGCGCCAGATCCATAGGCTAATACACACGAAAAATTGAGGAATTACGGTAATTCCTAAAAAAAGGTTTGAAAATGCGGAAATGAGCGTTAAAAAAATGGTGTGAGTATACATGGTGGTTCCCAACTCATTTCAGAGGTCCTCATAATGTTTTTTGAGAAAAAAATTATGGGTGCTCTGGGGCAACCAAATCCATGGGCTAATACACACAAAAAATTAAGAAATTTGTTTAATTCTTAAAAGTGGGTCTGTAAATGCGGAAATAGGCGTTAAAAATGGTGTGAGTATACGTGGTGGTTCCCTAACTCATTACGGAGGTCCTCAAAAAGTTTTTTGAGAAAAAAAATTTTGTTGCTCCAGGGCACCAGATCCATAGGCTAATACACACGAAAAATCAAAAAATTCCTAAGAAAGGTTTGTAAATGCGGAAATACGCGTTAAATAAATGGTGTGAGTATATGTGGTGGTTCCCCAACTCATTACGGAGGTCCTCATAAATTTTTGAGAAAAAAAATTTGGGTGCTCTGGGGCGCCAGATCCATGGGCTAATACACATGAAAAATCAAGGAATTTGGGTAATTCCTAAAAAAGGGTTTGTAAATGTGGAAATAGGTGTTAAAAATGGTGTGAGTATAAGTGGTGGTTCCCCAACTATTTACGGAGGTCCTCATAATATTTTTGAGAAAAAAATTGGATGCTCCGGAGCGCCATATCCATGGGTTATTACACACGAAAAATTGAAGAATTTAGGTAATTCCTTAAAATGGGTCTGTAAATGCGGGAATGGACGTTAAAAATGGTGTGAGTATACATGGTGGTTCCCCAACTAATTACAGAGGTCCTCAAAATATTTTTCGAAAAAATTTTTTTAGGTGCTCTGAGGTGTCAGATCTATGGGCTAATACACACGAAAAATTGAGAAATTTGGGTAATTCCTAAAAAAGGGTCTATAAATGCAGAAATAGGCGTTTTAATAATAGTGTGAGTATACCTGGTGGTTCCCCAACTCATTATAGAGGTCCTCGTAAAGTTTTTTGAGAAAAAAATGTTGGGTGCTCCGGGGCGTCATATCTCATGGGCTAACACACGGAAAATCAAGGAATTCGGGTAATTTCTAAAAAAAGATCTGTAAATGCGAAAATGGACGTTAAAAAATATTGTGAGTATACGTGGTTGTTCCCCAACTCATTACAGTGGTCCTCATAAAGTTTTTTGAGAAAAAATATTTGGTGATCCAGGGCGCCAGATCCATGGGCTAATACACACGAAAAATTAAGGAATTTGGATAATTCCTAAAAAAGGTCTGTAAATGCGGAAATGTGTGTTAAAAAATGGTCTGAGTATATGTGGTGGTTCCCTAACTCATTATAGGTGTCCTCATAAAGTTTTTTGAGAAAAAAGTTTTGGATGCTCCGGTGAGCCAGATCCATGGGCTAATTAAGAGTTTTTGACTAAAAACATCCTTGAACTATACTCTAAACTTAAAACACATCCTTGTAATATCATAGTTCACAAAAAACATCCTTCAAATATCTAAACATTAACAAATTCCATCCATTAATTAAACAACGTTAAAAATCTAACGGAGTAGGTGAAATTCACTTGAAACTCCTCAGATTTGAATACTTCACATTCTGTTATTTCTCAGATTTGAACAGTTCACAGATTTTAAATTTCATTTGTTGAAGTATGCTTCATTTTACATACCCACCCTCCCCGGTCATTTTTAAATCTGTGATGCAATCATGCAAACGCGCAGATACTGAAACCCAGTACCCCTCAAGAACATGAAGAATGATTGCCTTCATACGTGGTACATTTGTTGTTCACAGTGTCTTTACTCTTAATTAGAAGAAGGTAAATTAAACCCTATAGCAAGCATTGTTAGTTTTTTTCTATAATGATCCAAAACCAATGAAGGTAACAATGTCCATATTCTCCACTAAAACATGAAATATTTTCCCATCTCAATTTGGTTCATTATTTTTAGCAATCAAAATTTAGCTAAGAGCTAACAACTTATTGTTATTATGCTAATGTATAAGTATATGCTCTGGCAAAAAAAATCGTAGAAGTGTCAGAAATGTCAATCCAACATCTTGTGCATATTTCATCTAGTAATGCTGCTAACATATTTCTCGTTTCATTCACATTAACCTATTTATGAATTCTCCTATTTTCCATCTATCATTTTTTTTTTCTCTTTGACTGTGAGCACTCAATGGCGTCGGCAGAAAGGCAAAGTGCTAATATTTAGGGATGATCGATGTTGATTCTACCGGTTAACCAGCTTAAGGAGGAAGAAGATTGACTATGATTAAAAAAAGAACCTAGTTGCAAATGGGGGAACTATAGTGGTATCACATGAGTTTCAAAATGCTCTGTTAGATTTCTAGCAGTTCTTGACAGAAGGGTGATTTTCAATTGTTGAAGGATGTTCCTTGTTCACTATGATATTACAAGGATATACTTTAAGTTTGGTGTATAGTTGAAGGATGATTTTAGCCAAAAACTTGGCTAATACACACACAAAATTTAGGAATTTAGGTAATTTCTAAAAATGGGTATGTATATATGGACATGGGCGTTAAAAAATTGTGTGAGTATACGTGGTGGTTCCCCAACTCATTACGGTGGTCCTCATAAAGTTTTTTGAGAAAAAAAATTTGGGTGCCTCCGAGTGTCAGATCCATGTGATAATACACACGAAAAATTGAGGAATTGGCTCAAGATTGGTGACTCAAATTCAAAATATTTCTTTGCTTCAATGAAATGTAGACAGACTCAAAATCATATCAAAAGGTTAACTGATACTAATGGAGACTTAATCACTACTAATTTGGGTATTGAGAATGAAATCGTGGGTTTCTATAAAATGTTATTAGGAACAACAGCTCCTACACTACATAGATCCAAGAGTTATGAGTGATGGATATGTAATTAATAGAAGTCAACAACTAAACCTCATAACTCCTATTACTAAAGAAGAGGTATACGAGGCCATGAAGGGGATTGAATATGGTAAAGCTCCCGGATGTGATGGACTAAATGCATCTTTTTTTCAAAAATTTGTGGAATGTGGTTGGTAACCAAATTACAGATGCAGTAATTCAGTTCTTTGAGTCTGGAGACATGTATAGAGCAATTAACTGTGCCATTGTAACTTGGATGCAAATGGTCAAAAATCCTTCTTCCATTCGAGAATACCGACCTATTTCTTGTTGTACTACATTATATAAAATGATCTCCATAATCATTACCAAGAGAATGCAAAATGTTATGAATCTACTAGTTGACTCCAACCAATCAACTTTTGTACCTGGCAGACTGATTTCTGATAATATATCTTAAGTCATGAATTGATTAAAGGGTATGGTAGGAAAGGAATATCACCGAGGTGTATGATGAAAGTTGATATGCAAAAAGCATATGATTCGGTGGAGTGGGTGTTCTTGAGCAGGTACTACATGCATTACAATTTCCTACAAATTTTATCAACTGGATACTAGCTTGCGTCACAACTGTCTCCTACTCTATCTTACTAAATGGTTGCCCGCTGGAACCTTTTGAAGCAAAAAAAAAAGGACTTAGATAAGGTGATCCTTTGTCACCCTACCTATTTGACCTAGTCATGGAGTATTTCACTTGACTGGTGAAAACTTTAGCTCATGTTAAATCCTTCAAATACCATCCTAAATATAAGAAGATGAAGATTGTTCATATTGGTTTTGCTGATGACCTATTATTGTTTTGTAGAGGAGATGTTGAATCTCCTCAACAAACTCTAGCCACGAAACTGGGAACCCTGACTGTCGGACCGACCCAACATTTGGGGAAATGTAGGCAAGAGTATGCGTTAGTACAAACATGTACCAAGTATGATAGTCATGCATAAAAACATATAAAGTCATGCTAAAAAGGGACATTTTCATGAGCATGCAATGATCAAGCTAAAACATGAATCTTGAATGTTAGAAAACATAAGTCGTAAAACATGATCAATGCAAGTGAATCATCATCTTGAACATACGTAAGATACTTCTTAAAGTAACCTTAGTTCATTTTAGCTTGCGTGTGGGAAGTAGCCTTAACCGACATATAAGACCATGTGAGCTATCAACATGGAATGCGGTATCTCCCACACCGAAAAAGGGTTGTCCTACTTGCCAAGGTGAGGACCATGAACTTTTAGATTATGTGGATCCACTAGCTAATGTCTATCTAGACAATCCTATGTTGGCACATAGTTTATGGGACACCGGTAATCGTCACTTGTCCACTCGGTACTAAGCTTAACTTCCACGGAATAGTTCTTAATCATATTCATCTTAGCTCTTAAAGGAACATGGGTAATCGCC
>JAJONR010010263.1:0-20571 GCA_029582245.1 Solanum etuberosum
TATATATATATATATATATATATATATATATATTATTGTTGTTGTTGTTATTGTTGTTGTTATTTTATTTCATGAGAAGGTGATCCTCTACATGTTTGGTCAGCTCTATGAAAGCACCTAAGAGAGCGAGGGATTCTGGAGTATCTTCATTCTTCTTCTTGTAGATATGTGTTGGTGTAGCCCATTCATGTTCACTAGATGTGATAATAGTGTAGAAATTATACAACTCTAACACATCTCCTCCGATCACTTTCCAAGTGATTGACTTCTCATGATGATCGATGGCTTCAATCACTTCCTTAAGAAACTTTTCTTTCCCTTCTATAATCATAAAAATAATAAAATATATATAATAAATGTTACACCAAACTCAAATGTTTAATTCCTTATAAAAGATCTAAATATCCACAAAATAATGCAATCATCTTATTTATTTTGTTTTTCCTCATTTTTCCTTTTCCTAAAATCTATCTTAGGCTTGAGAAGCTTGGACTGATCATAGGGTTCTTTAATTTGATGGAAATTTTGAGTGCTAATGATTAGCAATATTTAGTTTTAGTTAGAGCGAGTAAAATAAAATAAAACATTAAAATATTTTAATCAAGGAAATAACTTTCACCCACAAGTGAAATAAATTACTTTTCAAATATGATGCAAAACATTTTACTTGGAATATATGTATGGTAATTAATCAAACAACGTCAAATAACTTTTTCACGAAA
This sequence comes from Solanum etuberosum, assembly GCA_029582245.1. Classification (NCBI taxonomy): domain Eukaryota; kingdom Viridiplantae; phylum Streptophyta; class Magnoliopsida; order Solanales; family Solanaceae; genus Solanum; species Solanum etuberosum. Next base: position 723 of record JAJONR010010263.1, read on the forward strand.
ATAATTTTCTTGAAAAATGATTTCCATTATACGAAATACATCTATATAGAAAATTGATGAAAGCAAATCATGCATAGTGTGTGAGATTGAAAGCGTAAAAGTGTATATTACCTTCAACATATTTCCAGCTAACAATTGCACCAATTTTAAAGATTTCACCTTCGTGAATTTCAAAATGATTGACCAATGAACTTATATTGCGTATATGATGAGTGTTTGTGTGATACATATCATGAATCGAGTGTCCTCCACACTTTACCTCTACTGAAGCAACCAACTTGCCCTTCAAACAAATATTTCTTTTTGGTATAGCAATTAGAGATGTGAAAAGAAATATTTGGACCTTATAGTCTTTATAGAGATTTAAATTAGTTGTGAAAAGCTACCTAGTTTGAATTTAATTAACCAATCCTTGCTTCTTCTTTTTTTAAAATCCTTGCTTCTTAGATATGTGTAAATAAGAATAAATTTGAAAAATTAAATTAAAATATCTTACCCCCTCCTTGAACGTTTACTTGTCGTAGTTGGACTTAGTACATTCATTAAGAAAACAATTAATAATATATGTATTTTATCAAACTATCATCTATTAAATGTTGTCTTAGAAAATGATTTGGATAATAAATATTTAATGTTGATGATAATACATGATTTTATTTTATTTTTGATATGTTAAAAGTAACAAATAAAAATGAAACCATATCTTAGAAATAAATGACAAGTAAAAATAAAAAGAGTATATAATAACACCAAATTAATAAGGAAGGGAAGGATATAGAATATAATAAATGTCACATGCATACATTTATTTTTTAATAGATTATGTTATTTTACCATTCTAATCAAATTTTTTTGCCATATTTTTCCATAACTACCAAACTTTGAAAAGAGTGAGATTTGATTGGATAGTTGGTGCAATAAATGTTTAACCTTTTTTTAGGCATTTTTTTCAATAGATTATGTTATTTTATCATTCTAACCAAATTTTCTGGCGAAAAGAATTTTTCCATAATAATACAATACCAAACTTTGAAAAGAGTGACCAAACTACCTAGAACGAAAGCTAATTAGAGTACATATAAAAATAGAAGAAGTTAAGAGTGGCTCAATTATGATTTAAGTTGGTGGCTTAAAATTAACTTTCATTAAATAAGGCTTTAATAAATACTTCCCCGTCCCCTGTCCTATACTAAAAATAATTGTCTCTTATTAGTTATCCATTTTATTAAATTAAAAAAGTATTAATTATTTTTTCCGTTCAGTAATAGTTTTTCACTATATTAAAAATAGATGTCAAACAATACTTTTCTAATTTAGAAAATCAAGAGATAATTTACCTTTGTGTGTCTATTTTACCTTTGATATTAAATATTATTTGTCATCTAACACTTTTTTCAAAATTAAATTCAATAAAGTCAAAAGGTAATATAGTAATATTACCCCTATTATTTATTGTTTCTGAAGAGGTGTGTCAAGTCAATAGTGGACAATTATTATTGGACAGAGGGAGTAATTTTTTTCTATACTATCCTTGCAATTAATTTTTCTTAAAAGTGTTCACATTTATTTATGAAATTTTCAAACAGCTTTGTAAGGGACGAATTAGTTAAATTATTTTTTTATTTATTATTTCTCATCAAAATACTTTTTTTTTTTAAATTAAAATTAATTTTTAAATTTTGCCGAGCAGACTAGAAGAAATCTAGGATTTAAAGAGTATTTGACTTTCTTGGCCAATTTATAGAATAATTTTAATTATTTACTTTTTTTTTGCCAATTTTGATGGTCATATCTATTTGTATTGGCTCGTGCCTATTGTGTCAATGGAAGATGTCACGTTTCAGCCACAATAATAAAAAAATAATTACACTGTTTTTTTTTTAATTTTAGGGATATTTTAATACAAAAATATAAATTTATACTTTATGAAAATGTTATTTGTCTTGGAAAGCAAAAAATAAAAACCAATACCAAATAGAAACAAAAGCGCCGATGACCCAAAATAATATCCGTTTTCAAACTTTGCAAAATATGATTAATACATGTCTCTTTTATTAATAGGAAAAAATATTATACTCAATAATCTTAAGAATAGATAGTCTTGAAATTTAATTTTCACCTCTACTTGTCTCATGAACAAACTTTCAAAATTACTAGGAAAAACTTGTTAAATTTTAAGTTATTAAATAAATAGGAACGGCTCAATAACTTTGTTGGCCTAAACCAAACTACAAAAAGGGCCTTAAACTTTCTTTAAAAATTGTAATAAATTTTTTGTAATAACTTTTTTCAATACATTGATAGAAGGGAAAATTGCGCGGTGAAACAAACTTATACTACTTAATTACTCATTATAGCTATAATTTGCTATAATTATCACTCGCGACTAATATTAACCATTAATTACATGGACTGACTACGAGTTTGTATAATTAGCCACGTTTGTATAATTCATCACAGTTGTATAATTCGCAACTAACAATTCTTCGTTTGATTTGTATTTGTGTACGATGATTTGTATTTGTATATGACGATGATTTCCTTTGGTTTTTCAGTTTTGTCACCATATACATTCAATTTTTTTGTGTATAACTTTTTAAAGTTTGTATAAACGTGTAGTTTTCAGATTTTGTATAATATAATTTATATAATGTAATTTGTATAATATATTTTGTATAATTGTTTAAAATTCATATGTTTATGTTTGTATCAATTCGTTATTTCGAGTTTTATTATATTTGTATAATTCCAGACTTTATATTACTCAATTATACAAAAACAAGCGAATTATACAAATGTACCCACGAATTATACAAACGAGATGCGAATTATACAAATTATGGCCCTCTCTCGCTCGCCTCTCTCCTCCCTCTCCCAATCTCGCTCGTCACTCTACTCCCTATAACATGTAGCTACGAATCGTAATTAGCAAACTATAGCTATGGAGCGTAATTAGGCTATTTTTTAGTGGTTGTATGCGAAAGTTCCTCAATCTTTAATCACTCTTGAAATATTGATAATCTAAATTAAGATTTTATCCAACGTTAATTTCAAAAACTTTTTCCGTAGGTTGATGCTACTGAACATTATTTTATAAACAATATAATCATTAAGAAAAGAATTAAGTCTTTCACTAATCAAACTCATCCTTTCGAGTTGTCATAATTAAATTCTATGATAATAGCAATACTTAAAAGACCAATATATACCTATGAAATAAATAAAATAATAAAAATGTGATTCAAGAAAGTGAAAACTTTTTTGAAACTCCAATAGATTTATTACAATTCTTTTAATGCATGATATAATTTTTGCAAATATATTTTTAGATATTATATTATAATCAAATAGTAAAACTCTTAAGAGATATCAAAAAAAGAAAGAGAAAAAATAAAAATATAAGTATACACAGTGAGAAAAGATAAACAAGAAAAAAGAAGAACGAGATTTTGGGCTCTCGGAGAAAACTTGAAAGGAAACAATATATAAAGAAAAGTATAGTTTTTTATTTTGTTTTTTACTCGGTATTTTGTGTTCATATTAAAGTTTCCAACCATATATTGAGGAAGATACATTTGCTACCAGATAATTAAAATAGGAGAGAGGCGAGCGAGATGATGTTCCTCGGATAAATGTGAATCACACTAGATACATGTATTTATATGTATGTGGCGTGATACACATGTATTTGAGTTACCAGATACATGTGAGAGTGGCGAGCGAAATGGGAGAGAGGCGAGCAAGATTTGTTATGTATCCCAGATACATGCGAATCCACTTGACTACACTGCATCTAGAACAAATTTGACCTCATGTATCCTGAGATACATGTATATCTGGACGTATCTGAATGTATCTGGATGCACAAAAATATAGTAAAATATGTAATATTGCAAACTAAAGTATATCTAAATAATTAGATCCTAAACTAGTGAAATTTATATAACTTTCTCGATAATATTTACTTTAGGTATTTCCTATAATATATGTCCACTGTTTTGATGCGCTAAGACAAATAATATTTAGAATTTAGATATACTTAAATAAAGAAATATTATTCACCTTGATATAGTTTTCTTATACTTAGCAGCTTTATATACATAAATTTAGTAAAACTTAATTTACTGCATTATATTGTTTATTTACAAAATCTAGTAACGTCTAACATGTACCTAAAAATCATACCGTAAGTGTATGGTGAAAAAAAGAGACCAATATTATAAACTGATATAGAAATACAAAAAATATATAGAGTTTTTAAATTAGTTGAATAATGTATTTTCTATAGAAATAAAAATACTCATGTGTTTTTAAATTTAACAGCTTGTTTGGATGGTTATTGTTATTACATATTGTTTCATAATATATTATATTTATATTGTATAGTACTGAATTATATTATATTATTTGAATAGAGTGTATAATTTTTCGTTGGTTACCTATACACAATTAATAAATATTTATTATAGTTATAAATGCATTTATAGAAGTAGGCTCACATACATAATATATATTCTTCAAACATAACATTATTTATTTTGCAGGGTAGCTAAAACTAGCCAATATTATCAAATAGTCATCATCCAAGCAGCAACATCATAAAAAAAAAATTATTTCAGGAGAAGGTGATCCTCTAAATGTTTGGTCACATCTAGAAAAACACCCAAGAGAGCAAGGGGCTCTTGAGTATCTTCATTTTTTTTTTCATAGACAAGTGTTGATGTAGTCCATTCATGTTCACTGGATGTGATAATAGTGAAGGAATTGTACAACTCTAACACATCTCCTCCAATTACTTTCCAAGTTATCGACTTCTCACGATGATCGATGGCTTCAATCACTTCCTTAAGAAGCTTTTCTTTCCCATCTATAATCATTAAAATAAAATACAATAAATGATATTACTCCTCATTTTAATGTCTAATTCCTCATAAGAGATCTAAATATTCACAAAATAATATGAAATATACCTATATAGAAAATTGATACAAGCAAATCATAGTGAGAGAGAGAGAAAGTGAAAAAATGTGTTACCTTCAATATATTTCCAGCTAACAACCTGGCCGACTTTTAGAATTTCACCTTCATGAATCTCAAAATGATTAATCAATGGGCTTATGTTGCGTATATGATGAGTATTGATGTGATACATATCATGAACCGAGTGTCCTCCACACTTCACCTCCAGTGAAGCAATTAACTTGCCCTTCAAACCCATATTTCTTCTACTCTATAGCAATAAGATGTGAAAAGAAAGTGGTGAGAAAATGTTCAGACCTTATAGTCTTTATATAGATTTTAATTAGTCGTGGAAAACTAGTTAATTGGTATAAATACTATACACCACATATATGTATCAAATATTATTAGTGGGAATCGGAAATTAATGTTAATTCTTGTTGTGTAAAATTAGATTTAGTTAGTTATAAATTTGAATTTCAGAATTTACCTAGCCATGCCAATTAATTAAACAATTTGATGAAGATGCATTTATAACTATTAAGGTATATTCATTTTTTAAGATTGAAGTTTGCAATTTACAAATAGTTGGTTCTTAATTTAAACATCAGAAAATTAAAAATATTAATTTTTTATTATTTTTATTAGATCTCACTTATTAAATTACACTAAATATACAATTATTGTGTTGTTATTAATTGAAAAAACTACACAAAATAGACCCAGTTGTGAAACTACTTAGGAAAAATTATGTGGTTAAGCAAACTTATACTATTTAATTCATCATAGCTACAGTTTGCTATAATTACCACTCGCGACTAACATTAACTGCTAATTACTTGGGTTGGGTTCGAGTTTATATAATTAGCCACGTTTGTAAATTTCGTCACGTTTGTATAATTCGCAACTAAGAATTCTTTGTTTGATTTATATTTGTATACGATGGTTTGTATTTGTATATGACGGTGATTTCCTTTGATTTTTCAGTTTTATCACCATATACATTCAATCTCTTTTGTATAACTTTTTAAAGTTTGTATAAACGTGTAGTTTTCAAATTTTGTATAATATAATTTGTATAACTGTTTAAAGTTCAGATGTTTAGGTTTGTATAAATTCGTTATATCGAGTTTTATCATATTTGTATAATTCTGGAATTTATATTACTCAATTATACAACTACACGAGAAGGGAAACTTACATAAATATACTATATTAAAAAAATATTTATCATTTATAGCAATAATTTTATTTTTTTAACTTGATCACTTTTAATACATTTATAATACAGTTTTAATACATATTACAAAGAACAATTTATTATTCACATATAATATAGGTTTTATTGATGGATAATACATTTATCACACATTTTAATACACTTATAATACAATTAATGCGTCAATTTTAACCAAACAAGCATAATATATTTAAGGGAAAAGGCATAGATTCCCCCTTAAACTTGTTCCGAAAAGTCAGTTACACTCTTAAACTATTATGACGACCTATTACACACCTTTACTATTTAAAAGTGAATCTATTAACCCCCCTAAAACTGATGTGTCAAAATAATTTTTAAAAAAAATAAAAATAGGTGCGTCGGATTTATTAAAGTAGAAAAACAAAATCAAAATTCAGTTAGACCCCACCCCACTCTCCACATCTCTTCTTCTTCACAATCCACCATTTTCTTCTTCTTCAACCCCACCCTCTGGAGGAAGCACATTTTTCTAATCTTTCTTTTAAGCAAAAATCTCTCCTTCTTCGACTTCTTCTCAGCTTGCTTAACAAATTACTTATCATCAATCTAAGTTTTGTGGGTTTTGATTTGAGTTTGTTAACAAAAGATTTCTTAATGTCATCGGCGGGATAAAATTTTGAGGGTTTCTTAGCTGCTGCAGCTATGGCGGGATTTTTTGAGAGAACGGGTGAATTTTCCACTCCATAAATCAGCTCCATGTTTCGATTAGTGTTCTTGGCGGCCATTGTTAAAAAATTTCCCTTATTGTAATTTTGCTATGAAGAAAATATAATTATTAGAAAATTTTAATAATTAATTGGAGATTAATTAGTGTAAAATATAGTTAACAAAAGAAAAGTTAATTAAAAATAAAAAAAGAATATAATTTTTTTTTAAATTTCTGACATGGCATTGATGTGGCAACGAGTGTAATACACCACATATTGTGAGAGTGGTGTTACACGTCTTGAGGGGTAAATAAATTTACTTTTAAATAGTAAAGGTGTGTAATAAGTTGTCATAATAGTTTAAGCGTGTAACTGACTTTTCGGGACAAGTTCAAGGGGGAATCTATGCCTTTTCCCTATATTTAAAAAACAGTTATAATACATATATATTGCATACATAATTCACTTTTAATACATATTGCAGATTTAACATAGTATTGCTATAAATAGTAATAAATAAAAAGTATCGCTAAAATCAGTAATTATTTATTAAAAGGTATTCATCCAAGTAATTTTTCCTTTTAAAAATATTTACGTTGCACGTACGGCTCAATATACAATACTATAAAACACTATACATGGACAAAAAAATTATTATATATAATATATTAATATTGTATAAAGTGTATAATAATGTACAAAAAGTTTTTATACACAAACATAAGTTAAGTCGTGTATTTATACATAAAATATAAATTACGCAGTGTAATATTTTTATTAAAAGTAAACATAGAGCGTAATCTTCCCTTTTAATATGATATAATATACACATATCAAATATCTTTGAAAATATATTCAGAATACCTATTTAATGTATTAATATGAAATTGAAATTGAGAAATGCTTCTTAAATATGTGTAAATAGGGATAAATTAGAAAAAAAATAAAAAAAATATCCTCCTGATTATATAGATATCATTTTATTTTGAACCAACATAAAAAAATATAATAACACCAAATAATATAGAGGGGAGGGATTATAATAAAAATGTCACATGCATAAATTTATTTCTCAATAAATACGCTGCCAAACTTTGAAAATTGAGATTTGATAGTTTGTGCAATAAATGCTTAACCTAGTTTAGGATTAGGCATGTTAAGAAAATCTTATCCTATGCTAATTTAAGATACCTAGAAAGAAAGCTTATTAGAGCACGTATAAAAAAAAAAAAAATTGGAACACGACCCAAAAATGAACGTGATGACACTCGTCTTATCCCACCAAGACAAGTCAGCCTAAAACCCAATTAATACGATAAATGTGAAAATTTTATAATCAATTCAAAAATACCCAAAATCTGGTTGTCACGTGCACAAGCCTCTAAAGTATTACAATTGATTCAAAAGAAAAACACAAGTCTCAAATGACCTTGTTTCTAGAATAAGACAAGATTATAAATAGAAGTAAGAAGGTCTGCTGAGATGACAAGCAACTACCTCACAACCTCCACAAAAAGCCTCGGACAAGAAGAGAAGAGAAAGAGTATCACAAAGATCCGGGCTAGTAACCTACAAAAATGTAGAAGCAAGGGGTGAGTACCAAACCACACGGTACTTAGCAAGTAAACTTCTAAATACAAGCTAAGGGAATAGAATACGAGTACTCCTTTCACCCAACCGAACCTCCACAACTACAACCTGCATAAAACCAGCCCAACCTAACAGTTCACCATTTACATAGCTCACAGCTCAACAACAACACTCTAACAATTACATATCCTCAACAACAACACTCTAACAATTGCATATCCTCAACAACAAACTTAATATTCATCAATCACAAGTTCCACAAAAAGGCACTCACAAGATCAGCAACACACAAGATCAAGTTCATCAATGATAAAGATGTGCAATGCAATGAAATGCAATGTCAAGTATAAAGATGCATGTCTGACCTAACGATACACACCCGCTGTCTCTCAGTCCGGGACCCATGGGGGACATATATGTCCATGCATCCGTCGCGGCGTGCGACACGACCCTCGATATATAGTATCCATCACGGTGTGCGATACGTCCCTCGATAATAGAATCCGTCGCGGCGTGCGACACGTCCCTCGAAATATAGTATATGTCGCGGTACGCGACACGTCCCTCGAAATGGTACATCCTCTTTAATTTCATATTCTTCCTCAATTCACATAACATTTATCACAACCATGTCTCAGAACCAATGCAAATGACATGTTCACATAAATAATGAGGAGTTGACCATTTTCATAATAATGCACAATTCACAACAACACAATCGTGATACAACATCAACAATGAGTCAATAAGCCTTTCAAACCATTCTCAACACATCACACACCAACATTTAATCACATTGCCTTTTATTATCCTTTTTTTTCATCATTAGAATTATTCAATATGGACAAGTCAACCCATCACCAAGTCCCATTACTCCCCAACACATACCATAAGGAAATACACGATTCTATACACTTAACAATACAATCTATTCAAATAAATAATCACAATAAGATTTCAATATATGTTGCAGTACAATTCTTGCAATTTAATTTCCTCATTCAATCATTATTTAAAATATAAAATGGGTAAGGTTTGAGATTATTGACATTTAATGGCTTTCCAACAACCCCAAAACCAATTAGCACACTCCAATACATATGGCTCACATTGAATCTAAAGAAAACATTAATTACTCAGTCAATCCAATTCCAGATTCCATAATTAATTAGCTAAAAACAATTGAGACTGTTTGCACAACCGATTGTTACCTGAAGTTCGCTTTTTCCGTTCCTCTCCTGTACGTTCGCCGCTTAGGTAAAGTTTCTACCTCTCTTTCTTTTCTAAATTAATTGTTTATTAAAAGTGATAAATCCATTGACTTATTTTAATATATGGGCCAAGTGAAATAGGGTATTAAATGAATTATGGACTTGGTCCATTAATCGCCAATTAAATAAATTAATTATTTAATAAATATCCGTCAATTAAGTTATCGTAGTTATCGAATAGTTCAAATTTTCAAATCAACTTCACCGATAGATCAAAAATGACTCGGACAACTATCGAGAGGGATAAAACGCTAATTTTATGATATTTTTCAAATGTTAAATGATTTTCTGGGTCATTACAAGCAAACATAAAAAACATATTAGGACTCTATAACTATAATTTTGTTATTTGCGCTCTATAGCAAACTATGCTATGGAGCATCTGATTTGTATAAATCACGGTGATTTGTATAAATCGGGCGTCTGTGTCTATGAAAATTGCATTTGTATATGTATATGTATATGTTCTTTGTGTTAGGCTAGAGTGGAGACCGAGATTAGGAGAGAGCGGAGAGAGGCGAGCGAGAGAGGGCAGAGAGTAGAGAGAGGTGAATTGTATATGTATATCGGTTAGATAATTGTATATGAAAAACTTTGTCAAAATCAGTTTACCCACAATACAATGACCTTAAATCCCGAAAATCAATGAAAACTCATTCCAAATCGACCTTCAAATCAACAATTTTCGATTTCTAGACTTTAGGGTTTAAAATCTCAACTAGGGGCATGCATCGGTCGGTTCGGTTTTATGTATTATCGGTTTTTGGTTTTTAAATATGTTAAACCAATAATCAAATTAATAAGATATTTTTTATCGGTTCTCGATTTATCGGTTTTGGTCCTTAACGGTTCGGTTTTCGGTTTAACCAATAAGAAAATATTGATAAAACAAATATATGACTTCTCTAATAAATTTGACACGACAACACCATAATGTAACTTTACAAATGATCATAAAATAGAAACAATAATAACAAATCTGAAAAGAACTGTACAAGTGTAACAAAAGAAAAATTAAGAGAAATATGGTTCTTAGTTTAGATTTAGACATTTTGTACAATGTGAAGTTGTGAACTCAAAGTCATTGTGAAGTGTGAGTGAAGACTAAAGGACAAAGACAGTAACTAGTAAGGTAATGAGATTAATATATAATATTTATGTACAAGTAAAAGTAGTAAATTAGTCTTAATGGATTATCGATTTACCTAATAACCCAATATTAAAATTCAATACCGAACAGATAACCCGATAATTTTCTTTTATAAAACCATTAAACAATGATCACCTAATAAACCAATAACACTTTTTTCGGTTCGGTTTTTTGCACACCCCTAATCTCAACTTAATGGATAGAAACATGAAATATGAAAGGGATATTCTTGGAAAAGAGTAAAATAAGGTTAGAAATACGTACCCAATGATTATTAAAGAAAAACACATCAAAAATCACCTCAAACCGATTTTTCTAGCTCCCAAAATATTAAAAGTACGAAATGGGTTCAAATAGATATTTAACTCAGCAATTTCGTCACTAAAACTCATTTGTCGTCGCTAGAATTCTATTTGTTTTGTCACTAAAAGTGTGCATCAGCAACCTTGAAAACATCTTTTTGACCCTCAAAACTCATTCGGAATCCTATAAACACAAACCAATAGTGCAAATTCATCATAAAAATTTTTTGGGAAATTGTCATATTTCAAAAAAAAAATGGTTATGACCGAAATACCCCTCGAAATCCATTAGGCCAAAAATTTAACTTTTTACCTAAATATCCAAATCACAACCTAAGGTCTCAAGACTCTAACCGACCACCTTACTAGACCAAACTCGACGTTCTGAACTCAATAAAACTGACGAAATCCTCATACGACTCTCGGAACTCATAATGTTGATCAAGGTCAATCATATAAAAAATTCTCAACTCAGAAGGGGCAAAATCACCAAAAACACACCTGGTCATCACATTGGGGACCACACTAATCATTCCCGCAACCCAAATTAAGCATGATAGAGCTAAGAGGAAGGGTAAAATGGTCATTTTATAGTTAAAAGTAAATTCACAAGAAATAAAACATTATATGAGTATCGTGTTGTTTGTTAATTAAGCGCTTACCGTCATGTCAAAAGCTATATCCAACAATCTCCTTCCCAACACCTGCCTTATACAGAATGTTGCTCTTGGGAATCGCACCTACGACCTTAGCTCTGATATCACTTGTTAAGTTCAAACTTACTATTATGCCAAAAGCTATAGTTGATAGCAAAGACATAACTTTATTTCTTAACTAAGTCTACCAAACAAGCATTATGTTCGATCATGACTCCAATCCGGACCACCTAGCCCCTCTGGGCCTTGCCACAGTACATAAAATTTCATTGTGAAAGTCAAATTTATAATTAAGCTAAAACCTAACTATAAACAAAATGAACTAACACAACATAACATGTGGCAATAAATATGTGGTCTATAAAGTTTTCTTAGCTAATTAAATTCCATATAAATCTACAAGTTCTAACCACTTTCTCACCACTTTCTTTTCACACCTTCTTGTTATTTTGGGGAAAAGAAATTATGGGAGGTGAAGTGTGGAGGACATTTGATTCATGATACTCTTCACTCCAATACTCATCATATACCCAACATAAGCCCTAGTAAGATTAACCATTTTGAGATTCATGAAGGTGAAATCATTAAGGTTGGTTCAATTATTAGCTGGAAATATAACGAGGGTAAGACATACTTCTCTCCTCTCTCTCATGATACTATTTGCTTGCATCAAATTTCTATATTTAGGAGCATTTCCTAAAGTATTTTTCAAGAAAATAATGTTTGTGAAAAAAAGAAATGTTTGACGGTGTTTGGTTACCATAAATTTATTCCAAGTAAAATTATTTTACATCAAAAAAGAAAGGGAAAAGGTACAAGTACCCCCTTAGACTATGATCCAAATCTCAGAGACACACCTTAACTAAACCAAGGTCCTATTACCCTCTTGAACTCATTTTTTTTTTGTAATTTTGTACGCCTTTTTGGCTTACGTGGCATTCAAGTATCTCCCAGGCGCCTCAATTGTGTGGAGTCACGGAGTGTGCCATGTAGGCCAAAAAGGTGTATAAAATTACCAAAAAAAATAAGTTCAGGGGGTAATAGGACCTTAGTTTAGTTAAGGTGTGTCTCTGGGATTATGGCCATAGTCTAGGGGTACTAGTGTCTTATCCTTTTTTTAAAGAATATATATTGAAACTGTTTAGAATGATTTGCTTTTCAATGACGAAAATGATTTGTTATTCAAGATATTGAAACTAATTTAGTTTCACTAGAAATAACACAAAAGGTACGAGGATAGAAACTTTTGAGCATAATAGGTGTTTCCATAATTTCAAGGCCAAAGAAAAGCAATAATATTTTGTTATAATTTTAGATTTAATATACAAAATATATTTTTCATAAATAAATAATTCGATATGGTTTGATAATTTTTATAAAATTAAGAACCTCTCCAAATTACTTGACACAAATATGGATTTATATAAAAATTTATATAAAAAAAAATTAAATCTAATATTTAGTTTGATTCGATTCATTCACATCCCTACTTGCTAGCATATTAATTTCATCTCACAAAGCAAACCTCCAACAACATAGTGATCAATAATCAAATAATTAGGACCCTATAATGCGAACTGTTTTTTTTTTATGGTTTCCCATTGGTGTTTGGAGTCGTCCACAATAGAGCTCCGACTAATTCGGATCATGCACTGCAGGATTCATGTGCTTGAATTTGAGACTTCTGATTAAGGGTAAAACAGTTTCACCACTGCACCAGAACCCATATTGATGTCAAAACTCCACTTAGCTCTTTGATTACCAGTTCAAATCATGCTAATAAGTTCCAAATGATATTCCTAACTAATGTAAGGTCTCAAAACATAAATTAAAGCTTTAAAATAATAAACGAGAGCTTGAGTTATTATAACAAAACGCATGATATTTTACATATATTGACCATTGAAAATACATACATTCATAGAAAGAGATAGACATATATAATATATTCTTCACACAATATTCTTTATCCCACACGCTAGCTAGAGCTAGCCAACATCGCCAATTATTCATCACACACATTGATATATTTCCTTTATTTCTTGAGAAGGTGACATTCTATATCCTTGGTTACGTCAAGGAAAAGACCCAATTGAATGAGGGGCTCTGGAATATCTTCAGTTTTCTTTTCGTATTCAAGTGTCCATGTTGTCCACTCGTGTTCACAAGATAGGATAGCAGTAAAGGAATTGTACATCTCTAACACATCTCCTTCAATCACTTTCCAAGAGATTGATTTCTTATCAGGATCGATGGCTTCAATTACGTGTTTAACAAACTTCTTTTGTCCAGCTGTAATTATTAAAATAAACAAAATATAATAGGTGTTACTCCTTGTTTGACTGTTTAACTCCTCATGAAAACAAACAAATTTTACATGAATGGGATATTGCAAGTGCTCTATGAAAGCATTGACAAATTCAAGAAAATCAGATTTAAATTTTACTCCATATTTTTTTATTTTTCCAAAATATTTTGTTTAGGAAAGTAATCTATGAGGAAGGTGAGGAAGAGGAAGAGGAAATGTTGGATTATTGTTTTGCAATTGCAGCTAGGAATGCTGATATTTCTCCTAGGCAACAATGCAACAACAAAACGAAGCATGGAAGAACGTATAGTTGGGATGGTAAAGTGACTGAGAAGTTTGTTCCAAGGCACCTACCAATGCGACTGGCGAATCAGAATCATATGATAGTGTCAACAACTTTAACAAGATCCAATAAAGCCAAGAAGCGATGAACTATCAAGTGTTATTGGACAGATTTGAAGAAGAAGACAAGAGAAACATACTTCAAATTCTTTTAGAAGGTCAATCTATCTTTTTTAGTTCATACATTTGTAAAAGAAAGTTTGAGGTTGATAACTCAACTTTCTCTTTGGCTTTTATGATTTTTTATTACTTAAGAATCCTCACTTGTAATATCACTATAGAGTGTATTATAAATTTTATGATGACCATAGAATATCTAGTCTCTAGCTCGTATTTTCTTCATAGTTGTTAATTAGTAGAGGATAGATATCTCATTAGAATTGATAAGGTAAGGCCTAGCCTCCTTTGCTTGTACTTATTCCTATTGCGAATTTTTTATGTTTATTATTAATAAAAAGCCACAAGACATGATGAATTCTGCACCAAGATGGACAATTTTACTATCTTCTCCTTATAATCGAAAAAAAAAAAAACAGAGCCAATTTGAGTCTAACTCTAGAAGCTCTAGATGATGGTGTGGATTCACGTGGCTCGAATTTGAATTAGTCAGAAATTGAATTTCGAATATCCATATGAACAAAAGTTGAGTAGCAAAAAAAAAAATGGATCGTCATAGTATAAGGTAGATTAGATTCGACTATATGAACAAGATAACGCTCTTGAATATTGCATTGTCTTCCTAGAATATAATTTCAATTCTATTAATAATAGTAATATCTTTTTATCCTCCCTGGAAGCTCCCGTCCTTTTTGCTTCCTTGATGACTCAAATCTACAATCTTAAGATCGAAAATGAACGATACTTAATTACCATCTGAGTAATTCACTCTTGTCTTTTAATTATATTATGTTTGGTATGAAAAAGTAATATTCCATGGAAAAAGTTCTTTTTCTGCAAAATATTTTTTAGTATTTGATATATGGAAATATATATTATCAAAAGCATATACTATTAAAGATTAATAATAATATTAATAAATCATAAAATATTTAGTCCGATGAACCTTTTTGGGTTCTAAATATTAGTAAGTAATTGTTTAACAGTTAGTTGAAGCAAATTTCTTTACTTCCACCCACAAGTGAAAATTAATTTTCTTTTGTGAAACAAAAAGCTTTACTTGAAATATATTTATGGTAATCAAACACCATTAAATAACCTCTTTCAAGAACATCATTTTCTTGAAAAATATCTTTTATACTATCAAATACTCCTAAATTCAGAAAATTGATGTATGTAAATCTTATTGAAGGAGAGAGAATAGAAAAATGTGTGTTACCTTCATTATAATTCCAGCTAACAATTGAACCAATTTTTACAATTTCACCTTCGTGTATCTCAAAATGGTTGATAATACTAGGACTTATATTAGGTATATGATTGGTATGGATGTGAAAAAAATCATGAATCGGGTGTCCTCCACACTTCACCTCCACTGAAGCAATTAATTTGCCTTTCACACCCATATTTTCTTCAATTACAATTGGTTTTGGAAAGAAAGTGGTGAGAAAATGTTTAGAACTTGTAACCTTTATATAGATTTTAATTTGTTGTGAGAAGCTAGCTAGTAGAAAATATTATCCACCACATCACATATTATTAATAGTGTTAATCATTTGCGTTTAATTAGGTTTTGGTCTAGTAATCACTACTAAAAATGTCAAAAATCAACCTCACGAAATTGATAAATTATTTTTGTAATGATTCGATCCGTCGTTATTTAAATACACTTCGTGTGGAGTCTTAAAAAATTCTTGAATTTCGGTCCAAAATCAAATTTGGGGCACATGACAGAATCATTAAATTTGAACGGATCCGGGTTAACGTCAACCTGCCATAGAAGGATGCATCCCGCTACGGCGGCGACGCTATAGCGTCTGCAGGCCGCTATAACGAAGCTGGCGGAATCAAATCCTAGAAAAAATATTGTCTTCTATTTTTCTTCCCATTTTTCTTAGACAAAATATGCGAGGGTTACTCTAAAAGTTCTCCTAAGCATCTTTAAGCACGAGAACAATGAAGGAGAGGGATGCACAAGGAAGGGTAAGACCCAATGCTTCCTGGCCAATGTTCATTAAGATTCGCCCAAGGAGCAAAGAGTTGCATCCATAGTCTTTCAACAGCTACTTGACATCCAGGTAGGCTAGATTTTCTTAACTGAGTAGTTAGATCCGTATTTATCCATGTAATGTCTGATGAACTTTTGAGATATTTCATGTTTAGTCCTTCAGGCACGGAGTCTAGATGATTGAACGTATGGTTAGTTGTGGTTAGGTTGATGAATGACCTGATTAGTTATTGTTGGCTTTATGATAGTTGTTGGGTGTCATTATAGGAATGAAAATTGTGGTAAATCGGATTGCGATCAGGGAACCTTTGGGAAGGAATTATCTCGGGTAGGTAATGGTTGACTTTTTTCCCCATCTTCAGGTATATGTGCTTGTTAACTATATCGTTAGTGATGCATGCATGATATATGATTTGGGGATTGGAAGGATATAAGATGAAATGAAAGAGATTGTTAATAACATGCAATAAATATGTTACATGAATGTGCATGCGTGATTGTGATTAATTATGGTTGTGTTTGTGTTATGTACAAATATATACTACTATTGGATTGGGTGCCACATCGACACACACACATATATATATATATATATATATATTATTCTTATTATTATTATTGGATCGGACGTCACACCAACACATATATATACTATTATTGAATTAGGTGTCATGCTAGCACATATATATATTATTATTGGATCGGGTGTCACGCCGGCACATATATGTATATTTATTGGATCGGGTACCATGTTGGTACATGTTCGAAAGCTTATAATTGCAAATGACGTTGGGGATAAGTCAGATGACAACAACTATACTAAAAGAAACATACTATTATTATATGATTTGGCCAATTATGATAATACTTTGACTTTCCTTCCAAGAAAAAGTAAAACTCAAATATGTTAAGAAAATCAAGATAAAATCCTAACATAGCTTGTGTGTGGTTTGTTCCATGAGAGGACCGAGTGTACTTTTTCATGTCATGATGGTTACATGTTGGTCCCTAAGGGACCGAGTTGGCGTGTTTAAACGATGGGGTGGTTTCTAGTGTGGATCGGGATGACATGTGAAATGTTGTAGGTGATGATTGGAAATTCGGAAAGTTTGGACTACTTATAATGGTGGTTAGAATTGTGTACACATATTGCTAATTCGGGGCTACTTGTTCATATGTCGTATAAGGAGAGCGTGCAAGGTATGGAGTAGCATCCAATCTTCTCTGAGATTGTGTCACTCATTCTCATAAGTCATAAACAATTAACAAAAAATATGAAGAGGATCAAACTAAAAAAAGAAGCAGAAATCACAAAATGACGAAGAAGGGCGTTATATAAGCTAAGTATGTGTAATATGCATGTCAGGAATATTATTAACATTTTGTGATCTCAAACATAACATGTCATTCTTATAAGAGTAAATTATCATAGGTAAAATAAAAATACTAAATTATTGAGAGTTTTCAATTAATTAGAAAATTTTAATCTATTTTAGATGTATGAAAAGGAAAGAATGTGATAACACATAGCCTATATATATAAAAACAAATGACACGACATTGAATTAGATATTAGATATCACATAGAAATAGAAACAGATGGACACACCATGAATTAGACATTAGACATGACATAGAAATAGAAATAGAAATAGATGGACACAAAATTTAATTCTCTCTCTATATATAAACACAGATGGGCACAACAGTAAACTAGATATAAAATAGAAATAGAAACAAATGGACTCAACATTGATTTGAATAAGATATAACATAGAAATAGAAATAGATGAACACGATATTGAATTAGATATAACTTAGAAATAGAAACAAAGCTGGATCGATAGAATATTGAATTAGATATCTCATATAAAGAGAAACAAATGGACACTAGAATTACAATATTACACGTAACATAGAATAGAAATGAAATAGATGGACACGATATTTAATTAAATTTAACGTAGAAATAAAAATAAATAACGATAACACACTCTATAAAAAATAATAGAAATTTAATTTAATTTCATGTTTGTCGAAAGATCATTAAAAGGTCTTTTCAATCGTTTTGGTTTGAACTCAATTGAACAAATATGTTGTAGTTTTGGTAAAGATAGAATAATTAATCATATACTTATTTTGATTGAAACAAAAATATTTTGAAAATAACGAAAACTTGTCACAAATTTTAACAACCAACTCAAGAAAATTGGATCACCCCTCCTTACAAAGAAAGAAAGGTACGTTTAAGCTTGAATTAAAAAAAAAAACTTTTACTTTTCTTTCCGGGAGTAAGTTACAGAAATCCAATTAGTTTAGTAGTTAATTACTTAGATACACGCTAATTTGTAATATTACGAATCTTGCTAGATTTTGGTGTGTCTAGATACGTCCAAATACATGTATCTCAGGATACATGGGGTCAAAATCAGGTATAATTTATTTTATATACACTGTATCATAGTGGATCAGCATGTATCTGAGATACATAGACAAATCTCACTCGTCTCCCTCCCATATCGCTCACCTCCCTCATATCTCGATCGTGTATCTGGTGTCTCAGATACATGCGAATCACACCAGATACATGTATATAATGTGTACTTGGTGTGATTCTCATGTATCTGACTTGACATCTGGTATGAAATTATTGAATAGTAAGATAAAATGTAATTATTTTAAACTATAGGGAGAATTAGTAAATATTATAGGAATGTTTGTGTTATTAGATAGTTTCTTATTTCAGTTTATAGTATTACTTTTAACAAGTAAATGTCACGACCCAAGCCTACACCCTGGACGTGGTCGGCACTCGAGAACCATTGCTGGTCCCCAAGCGAACCCTCATCCTGGTTGACTACAAGCGGAAGACTAACTCAAGCATACAAAAGCTTAAAAACTAAATAAAAAGAATATATTCAACTCGCTATAAAATAGGCAACTTAAGTCTTTAAAACATTTAACAAAATAAATGAACAGACTTCTGAAACTCTACTGTCTATCTATGAAGCTTCTAACTGACAAAGATGGAAGTCGGGACAAGACCAGGACATCCTAACAACTGATATAACTGAAAGTAAAAGTGGAACCCTCCGGAAGCAAGGAGGCTCACCATAGCTAACTCGAACTCCATGTGGTAACAATGAAGCTCCTGTTGATGACCCTGAATATCTGTATCTGCATCATGAAACGATGCAGGCCAAATGGCTCAGTACGTGGAATGTACGAGCATGTAAGG
>JAJONR010010264.1:0-14103 GCA_029582245.1 Solanum etuberosum
AAGGCTCTGTTGGAAATCGGTGTTTCCTTTCTTGTTTAAATGTGAAAACATTTACTCTTTGGGAATACATAGTCCCCATATACTCTTTTGAAGAAATGAACTTCACTCTTTACTCTTTACTCAACTCAAAACTCAAGTCTTAAAACAAAGTTAAAACGTTTGTGAAAGACTTTTGGAAGACTCTATGAACTTCTCTTGACTTGACTCTTTTTCCTTGATTTGAATTATGGATTCAAGGTTCATGATCTCATGTTTATGGATGATTTGATGGTCTTTAGACGTACCTTAGAGTGTAGAAATCAACTAGAAAACTTAGGTACGTTGCTAGGGAACTCAAACGGAAAGAAGTGGAAAAGGGTAGAAGACCTGGCGTCCCTGGCGCTCTGAGTGGCGCGGGGCGCCAGAGGCAAAACTACAGAACTGGGGATGGGGCGAACTGGCTGGCGCGGCGCCCCAGAGCCCAAACTACAGAACACTTTGTGGGGCGCTCTGAGTGGCGCGGCGCCCCACCCTTTTTCCCCAGAATGTTGACGAATTCTCTTGGTCATTTTTCAACTCTAAACCCTCTAGATTCAATTGGTTCTTCCCCCAAACACTTAGATTCGACTACATAACCAAAATATGAAATAATCTACTCAAAACGACATCTAATTTCATGAATTTAACTCAAGAACTCCTCAACAACTTCAACAATCAAGAACCCAATAGAAACTTCAACAAAATTCATCAAGAACTCAATTTCTATACTTTCAAGAACATAATTTCACTGAATTAAATCATGATTGGCGCGTGGGTGAACGAACCCAACGCTATGTGATCTCACATACCTCGTAGGGATTAACCCTTGGCGAAATCCACAAGCATAGCTTCAAGAACTTGACGATTCCTTGCTTCTTCTCCTCTTTTCTCCTCTTCTTTTCTCTTCTCTCAAAACCCTAACTTTATTTTATAAACCGTAAACTGAACCAATTCAGTTTAGACCCCAACTTAATTACCAAAAATGAATTTAATTAATTGGGTAGTGAAATGACCAAAGTACCCTTCTAAAATTCGGTTTTGACTTTCCTTATCTAGACAACCCAACTTCAAATGGGAATATATCCCTCATACAAACTCAAAAATGGATAAACTCGGTGGCGTTGGAAAGATAATTCAAAGATATTTTCTACGGTATCTTGTAGCACACCTAACTCATCCTGAGCTAGGAGTTATGATCGTTTGAAGTTGACCCAAAACTCATACTTAACTTAACTTTGTCAAATTTTCCAGATTTGATTATTTCCAAAAACGGTTTCCTTCTAATTCTAGTTCTTTCGAATAGCGGGGTGTTACAAATACTCTGTCGGTATATTGATACTATATCGGTATCATATATGACTGATTTTAATCCTCTGTGATATTTCGTGGGTATATTGATAACCTATCGGTATCATATAGAAAATTATTAAAGTCACAATCTTATTTATTAAACTCTAAATTGATAGAAGATATATTCTTTGTGATGCTTTATCAGTATATTGATACCATATCGATATCATATAAGACAGGGCTTAATCCTCTATGATACTCCGTTGGTATATTGATACCTTAGCGGTAACATATATGATTAGACTCTTTTTTTAAGAAATATATAAGAAACAATTAAAAGAAAACCACGCTAAAATTTTCATCTGCGTGGCTCATTGTTCCAACTGTTTTAGCAACACAAAACAAAAAAAATGTAAAAGCAAAAAAAGAGCAAGAAAGCTTGAATCAATAATCAAACAAAGACAATCATAGTCAATCGCAAACAACGGTGCCATTTTAAAAATGTTTAACTATACTTCACAATTAAAGTATAGGCGATCGAATGTAAAAATATTATCTAATTTTATGAGTCGAGGTCTAACCACAAAGATCGGTGACAAGAATTACATTTTTTTGTTCGTCAATTCAAAGCTAACGAGCACATTGTATCAAAACAAGTATTTAAATGGAGAGATTGGTAATAGGGAATTTGTTTAAAGACTACAAATATCAATATCACTTAGGCAACACAAAGAGAGATTTGACAAAGTTGGAAACAATTAGGGGTGTGTGCAATATCTATGAGGCTTTAACTCAATAGACAATGATTAACTAGTTCAGAACCAATCGAACACATAGATAGCATTTGGTTAATACTATATCTGAAATTCTCTCAAACTAACAGATATATATATATCTTGGGTTCTTCTGAATCCCAAGACCTTACCATACAAAGAATCAAACATTGCTTGAGTGAGTTTAAACTATTTCTAACTCTAATTGTTAAATAATTAATTAATCAGATTTGGACTACCTCTACCTCTAATTCAATGATTAATTTCTCAAGTCCTCACTAATGAAGTGTTACCCGACTCCACTTCCTCTTTTCAAGCAAAAGTGAAATTAGAGAGTTCAACCAATGTTTGCAACCATTGATTTTTAAATTAAACCTTGAAGACAACAATAGCTCTATGCATAATAACTGATTTTAGATCTATTTAATCATTATCCATTTAATTTTACACCCACCTCATGCACACAGACTCCTAACAGGAAATTTAGTTACTCATAAGTAAAGAAATAGAGAATATAGTATCATAGTAAAACTCCATTTCATTCATATTCAACATCTAAAATCAAATTCAAGCTTGAAGTATCATAAGTTGTATTTTCTTCTTCAACAAGTAAGTAAAATTATATCGTATCTTTTTGCATCAAGTACAAAGTTGCCCTTGAACTCTCGTTAGCCTCACTTTCATAGGTACAGTTCTGCTCAAAGCATGCCCATCAGAGGTCCATAATGGCTCAAACCAGTGGATCTTGTATTTGCACCTGCAAAACGCAGGTGCACTGTCCACTGCCATCACTTGTGTTTGCGTTTCTGCCGGACACCAATTTCTCGTAAATGTTTTCAATGATTTTCATCTCAAATCCGTTGTTCTTCATGTTCAAAGAAATGCTTGCACATAAGAGAACAAAGATGTATAATCTCTTCCATTAATATTAAAACATAGCAATAATTCATGAATAACAGTTTAATAAGTTGAAAAAATACCAATTTATCACGCAACTGAATTAAAGTTACGACCTTAAATGGGGAACCATAACCCTAGTTTCACATTCTAGTTAAAATACAATCAAATCTTTAGTTAGTAAGCATACTACACAAACTTCTTGAATTTTACTTTATGCACTTGTTTTTAGAAACAAAACTATTTGTTCTGATTATGGAAAAAGTTATATTCTCATCATATTCTCTGCACTGCAATCTCGTTTAGATTTTATATTTGACAATGACCGCTTTATATCTTTTTTAAAGGTGTAATTTAGGTGTATCAGTTCACTATCCAGATATAATATATTGTTCTCTTGGTTATTGTTCTTTAATTCGTTTGTCATTTAATTGTTATTAACTATTTCAATATAAGGTCGGTTTAATCATTTGCCCTTAAATCACACTTGAAAATTCAATTATATCATTTTATGGGTAAATTTTTATACTTGAATCTTGCTTTTTAATGATACTAGATTAGGTTAGGAACCCGCAAAATAGATTTTTTTTTAATCTTCTCATCCAACAATGACATATACTAATCTCAGTATTGTTATAGGGAAAAAACAGTTTAGATTCAAAACAATTGAGCATTATGCAGAATTAAAGGATTGCAAATTTTGAATGACGATAAATGAGAGAACAAAAAAACTATAAAAAAGACTTCACGATAGAATATGAGTTTGATCAGTTGACTTACATAATAATAGTAATTTGTTTTTTTAAAGCTATTGAGAGAATAAATCTCTACCCAAACAAAACATTCTAAATGATTAAGCTATGGGTACTATTGTGTTTTTGTATATTCTATTTATAGATAGTCAAAATTTCTTCTCCCAAAAAAAAAGAAGATATAAAAGAGTTCTTTTTCATCTAAAATAATTATTTTGAATTAAAATAGAATTATGATAAATCAAAATAAAATAGAAAATTTAGCACAAATCTAACAGAAAGAGGAAAGTAGAATGAAATTAAAAGGAGAGATAGTTGAGGCGAGAATGCAAATGATAGAAAGAGATTACGCGACTCTCTCTCTGTTATTAACACTAATTCTTTAATTAATTAAATATGGGTGATTTGATGTGGCCCCACGTTTAATTTGAGACTGTACAACACAAAAAGAAAGTGAGTGAATCTCTCTCCTGTTGAGTTTTTGTTTTTGTTTTTTAGTTGTCTCTAATTATATGTTCATTTTGACAAATTAAAATTTATTTTTTTTTTACCTATAAATTTTCATAATTAATTACTATTTTTAAAAATCTTAAGTTTTTATAATTAATAGAAATAAAATGATAAGTAAATTCAAAAGTGGATAGTAATAATTATTTGAAAAGGTTGGTCGAGTCAGAAGCGTATGGCAGTTCAATAAGATATTTTCACATTCCAACCCTAAAAAAAAGGAGATTTTGGTAGTCTTCTCTGTCCATTTCAAAGATAATAAAACACATTCATTTCTAGAAATATCTTTGAATTACAAACATCAAGATTTGCTAGTGCTTTGAATTGTGATAATGAGCGCCGGGAAAAGCCGTCCCTGTGATTTCTGCAATCAGCAGATTGCCGTCCTTTACTGCCGAGCTGATACAGCTAAGCTCTGTCTTTTTTGTGACCAACTTGTTCATTCAGCTAACGCTCTTTCTAAGAAGCATCTTCGTTCTCAGATCTGTGATAATTGTGGCTCTGAACCTGTTTCTATTCGTTGTGACACCGACAAACTTGTACTCTGTCAAGAATGTGATTGGGATGCTCATGGAAGTTGTGCAGTTTCTGGTGCACACGATCGGAGTCCTGTTGAAGGCTTCTCTGGATGCCCTTCTGTTTCTGACCTTGCTTCAGCTTGGGGTTTGGATATTGAGTCAAAGAAACTACATCAGCAGCATACCGTTTTAGAGTACCCTTCTTGGATGTCTAAGGATGCTCCGCCTTCTTCTGTTTTGTTGCAGGATTTAATGGTACCTAGCGCTAATAATTCTGCTATTTACTCCACCAAACAAACTCCAACTTGTGGCAAGCAGAAACAAGTCATATTCAAACAATTAATTGAGCTATTCAAGAGAGATTTGGCAGATGGGGTTGGAGCTGGAGCTGAAGATTTGGTTCCAAAGACACCTAATGCTAGTTGTGATTGGCAGGGAAATGTTAATGTGTTGGTCATGGATGGTGTCAATCAGAAGCTTGAGCAGCAACAGCCGCAAAATGTGCCATTTACCTCTTCGATTATGCCTCATAATCCGAAAGACAGTGACCAAATGATGGAACGGAACATTTTGTGGAGGGGAAATTCCTTTGATCAAAACACTCAGGTATTCTTCTAGGCATTTTCACGGTGCTATTCACTCATAGCTAGGACATTTTGCATAGCCCGAAGAAGTGCAATGTGTCCAGTTCTGTTGTCTCATTACGAATTGTTCGATACATTTTACTATTTTGTTTTAAATGTGAAAAGTGTTATGCAGAATTGTAGAATAAAAGTGCTTTCTTTGCATTGTCTATCGAATTTTAATTGAACTCAGGATTTCTTCATAATACTAATAGTGATATGATTGATAATAGAACATTCACATGGATCTGCAAGTATGATGATGCAATTGAGTTGAGAAAAGAAGAGATGATAAGCCTATTTCATCATTGTGTTTAGTGACTTTCGAGTACATTTGAGATGTGCACGAAACTTGTGATAACTTGATTTGTTTCCAGTGCACATCTAAAAAGTAGAGGTAAATTCCATCATATTGGAATGTTGAGGATAGGGGGTTGGAGGTTGGAAAGACAAGTTTCTTGTACTAACGGATGTGGTTAGGTTGGAGGTTGGAAAGACAAGTTTCTTGTACTAAAGGATGTGGTTATGTCAAATATGTACAGGCAGCACACCTAATTTCCTTTTCTGACTAGTTTTTCAGATCGTGAGTTGGTTGTGAATTGGTAATATTCTAGATCTACAAGTAAAAAAAGGTACATAATACTATGGTGTTGAATTCTATATTCTGTCTCAGTGTTAAGAAAATTTTCTATTTCCATTTTAGGAGAATATGATATTGAGAACTATCTTTGAGCTGTTAAAATCAATCATTCCACTTTAATCTTCTCTTGCAAAAAGTATTAGGATTTTAGAAACCTGCAACAAGATTAAAGAGTAACAATTACTGTCGGAGAATTATGCTTTTGCATTTTTGGACTAGAAAAACTTAGAAGAAAGAGATATACTTCATCTTGTACCATCTTTACTTACCTGAAAAGGTACAAGCTTCATTTCCTCTGCTACATCTTTGATCCAGTTCTGGCAATTGTTCTGATTGTATACATTGCCTTGTTGTATTTGTTTCTTCAGATATGGGATTTTAATCTGGGGCAGTTGAGGAGCCATGAACAGTCTAGCTCATTGGAAGCAGACTACAGTGAGAGCGACATGGCGCACATGATGAAAAGCTACGGTGAACTCATAAAAGGAACATCATTAGCAACTTCAAAAGGATTAGGACTCTCAGGCATTATCTGCTCCGTTGCCCATGATGATATGACAGCCTTCAGTGTAAGTTCTAGCCATACGTTAATTTTGATTTTCTTTTTCGTTTAGTTGATCTCAATATGTATTGTTTTAATCCCATGAATCAATGATTGTGGCATTAATTCTTCACACTTGTACTTGTAAGTGACAGATCAGAGACTTCTTTTACCAACTTGCATTACTTTGTTCAGTTTCGGAGGAATATTGAGGTTTCCTTTGTGTGTTGAGGAATCAGATATATATTAGCTTCACAAATTTTAAATTCCAGCAAAGGGATAGAGCACAAGTAATTCTGCTGTGCGTTTAACCTGAATATGACCATACCTATTGTAATAAACTCTTAAATTTCTCTGGTCACCACCTTCATGAATCATGACAAATGGAGGTTCCATCAAGTGAACTGCCAAGAAGCTGATACTTTAAACTGTATGATACAATGATGTCTTCCTCCTGAACCTGAGAAATAACTTGCTCATCGCCTTGCAGAATAATTCGAATAACCGAGCGGCAAGCCAGGGGCCAGCGACATCTGAGACCAACAATTTACCAAGAATAAAGACTTCATCTGACTCAGGTTATGTTAAGCCGAAATGCTGTGGTGTATCTACAGATCTGAACTTTATGGACCAAAGCATTGTTGTGGGAGGTGACAACACCGGTGAAGAAACACTCAAGGCTGATATGGAGCTTCTGGCAAAGAACAGGGGAAATGCAATGCAACGTTATAAGGAGAAAAAGAAAACACGAAGGTAGGTTATCTCTTTTAGTTTTCCTTTCAGCATAGTTTTCCCTAGTCGCCTCTGAGTTTGCCTCTACATCTTGGCTTTGTTGCATCTCTGAGTCTGTGGGTTGTGATGTCCAGATATGATAAGCACATTCGATATGAATCGAGGAAGGCAAGAGCTGATACTAGAAAGCGAGTTAAGGGTCGATTTGTGAAGGCTAATGAATCTCCAGATGGCTGAATACCTGTTGAATGACTGAGGATAACGATCTTTTGACTCTGTGTGTATATATTTCTTAGTCTACCTGATATTTGTAACCTTAGGTTTGCTGTGATGCTATCTGTGGCACCAATTGTTAGTTAATATTCTAGTCACGCTTTTTGCTTCTGCTTATATATTAAGTGCTCGCACATACAACCTTGATCATCAATCAGGTTTGTGGCTAGATCCCTCACCGGGGAGCCAGCTTTTTGAGATAAGTCTTGGAAGTGGATAGTGTAGGTACAATCAATTCACTCTCCCTCTGGCAATACATGTCGCTTGATGTCTTTTTTAGTGACATACATTCATTCTATTGAGATCCGAGTGATCAAATTC
Source organism: Solanum etuberosum (assembly GCA_029582245.1). Classification (NCBI taxonomy): domain Eukaryota; kingdom Viridiplantae; phylum Streptophyta; class Magnoliopsida; order Solanales; family Solanaceae; genus Solanum; species Solanum etuberosum. The sequence continues at coordinate 7,886 of JAJONR010010264.1, forward strand.
TTGCTGAGTTTAGCTGCTAATAAACACAATTAAAATCCCTTTAACACCTGTTAGTTCCCCTCTTCATTTCGTTTGTTTCCTTTCCTCCAACATTTCTGGAGAGCTGATGTTAAGTAGTTATGTTACAAGATGGATTATGAATATACTGATACTGTTGTAACCAATTCTTTTCTTGTACTATATTGTATTATGTTTGGTGTCAAGACTGGAGTATCTTGCATTTATGTTACTCAAATTCTATCTTTATCTTTAAAGCAAGACTCAAATTGGTCATTGTGAAAGACCAATAACCGGAAAGGAATAGAGAAAACGGTGAGGAAAGTAGATACTTGGATCTTGTCTTCAAACCAAACGAGCCCAAGAGTTTCTGTATGTCAAGTGGATGTAATCTCATTGTAATCATGGTGCAAGTCGATTAAAGAAAATTTTGTTATCTGATGGACGGTTCTCATTTAATGATGTAGAATAGAATGGGTATGATGAACTCGTGCATCATTATTATAACTTTATCCTGAGGGGTCTTGTGAAGGCTAAGCTGTTTTATCATGTGAATGCTTTTAAGGCTTAGAAAACAACCTAACACCGCTCCCTATTTACTTCAGTCACGCCTTGCATTGCATGTCTTTCTTTATGAACTAGACTAGCTTTGTTTATGTTCTCAATTCATTCATTTCAAAATCCCTTAGCTTGGTGAATCATGAAGGACTTATCTTTCTTTCAGTTGAAAAATGTTATGGGAGCTAAGATGAGGAAAGGCTTTAAAAGCTTTTGTAATAACGATACCTCTACTTCCACACTCAATTATCAAACCACAGCCTCTGCTCGTCCTGCACTTTCATCTCCTAATTACACCATGGATACAAGTGATGTGATCCTAAACGAAAGGGGAGGAAGCCAGACAACATTGGAGGAGATGTTGCTCCAATTAGACATGGAGGAGAAAATGGCAAAGCTGAACCAATATGGGCGACATAGAATGTCATGTGTTAATAGTTCTGACATTCTACGAACAGCAAGGAACGCGTTAAATCAGTATCCCCGATTCTCTCTTGATGGCAAAGATGCCATGTACCGGTCTTCTTTCCGTGACATGTCTCCTTTACTAAACACTGCGAGAAACTGCAACCGCAAAATGGACATGAAAACTCAAAACATGCCTCCCACAATAGCAGGAGAGAGAGTGATTTGGTGTAAGCCAGGAGTAGTAGCAAAGTTGATGGGACTTGAGGCCATGCCTATTTCAATGTCAATGCACAGAAAGCATAATAAGGATACAATTATCAAAAGGCAAAGCCTGAGGAAAAGAGCAGCAGAAAGGTACGAGATGGAGAAAAAGAGATCATCAAGAGGAAGGCCTGTGGTGGGCACGGGCTGTGGTGGGCACGGGAACTCTACAGAGATGAATCAGAGCTCTTGCTCAAGAAATGCCTATTGTGCTATGGACCTCCAAGAAGTAGGCTGGCCAATGCGGGGCGGGGTTTTGTACAGAAGATAAAAATGTCACAAATATATACAAGATCACGAGTAGCCTCAGTGTCTCTTTATATTTTTCTAAATAATTATATGAGTATAAACTCTTAAGTAATAATGTGTGTTTGAACATACATCATAGTCTAAAGCTAAGTTGCATGGATTCTCCACTACTTTTGGCCAATTCGACATGACATTTTTGAAGAGTCCAGTCTTTCTTCTCACCGCAGCAGCAAAAACAAGAGAGACTCTGTTGTTCTCAATCTGTGTTTAAAACAGTACTACTGATTACAACAAACTTTGCAGAAACACGAAGTTACCAAAGTTTAATGAACCAGTGAAAAACAGAAGAACATAAATTAATTCACAAAACTAAAATCTGAAAAAACGTACCAGAATCTGAAAAAACAAAATGGAAAGAAGATCAGGCCCACTGAATGCACAGTGTCCCCTTAAGGAAATTATTCCCCTCTAGTATCCGAGGTTTGATTTGGAATATGTCCTCCCAGGATAGAATGATCTCAATCACCAGTGTATTGATACCCAAAACGCTGGTGTCAGCGAACCACTCAACGGCAGTAAAGTACACGAAGAAAATTTGTGCAGAAGAAGAAGAAGAAATCAGAAATTTTCGTAAGTAAAAAGTCTGAAAAATCACTGGTATTTATAGGCAAGAGGAACTGTTTCTGAAAGGTTGCAACCTTTCAGAAACCACACGACCATTTATGAAAGTTTGCAACCTTTCAAACGGTCATGACTGTTCCTGAAAATTGCAACCTTTCAGAACAGTCATCTCCAACGGCGGGAAATTCAAATTAAAATGGGAAAGTGTTTTAAATAAAATGGGTCGCACGGATCCGAGTCGGGTCAGAACGTTTCGGTTAATTAACTAAATAATTGAAACGTTTTGGCTATTTAATTTAATTTAATTAATTAAGTAAATAATTAACTAAATAATTAAAACAAACCGAAGCCGAAGCCGAGCCGAGCGAGCGACAACGACGACGGCACTAGGGGGGTCCCTCTTTCCAACCCTTTTAACAACTAATAGAAGTGTTTCTCTAGTTAAACACTTCTATTTTTCTTTCCACCACCAATGAGGGAGAAATGCATTTTCTTAAAGCATAAGAGAATCTTTTCCAATTCCTCTTTTCATCTTCCCTCCATTTCCCATTAACTCTTGCTATACCCAACAATCCCCCACATTAATGGGGAATGGTCATAACATAAAGGAATGCACGGACGAGTGTGTACTTTACAAGCAAGGATAAGTTGCATCTGGATAAGTAGGTTTCCCCTTGGACTTTCCGTAGTGAACATATGTCGGATATATTCGGTCAATCGGTAGATGCGATATCTTTGAACTGTCGAGCTTTGGTGTATACCTAGACAACCATCTGTCACACAATTAACCCTTTACCGTTTATGGTTCTTACGGTTGTGTTCGTTTCAGCCAAGAACACCTCCTGGTTTATGAGTGTATAGAGAATAGGCTTTTGACAAAAAAATCTCTTTGAAACGGCTTACACTTCACACTCACATAGGTGATTTCTAACTGTGTCATCTCATAGAAACACTATTTGGTCAAATCTGTCAAACTTAGCAAATCAATAAAAACTTTAAGCTTTATTAACTCATTAACAAGCCTTAATGTTTTAACCTCGTTCCTGAACATTGTCTTCATCATGAGAATGGATTTAGTTAATTGACAATGTCGAACCGTCAGTCACAACTTTGTTTTTCTCCTTGAATCTAGTTCTTGGGATCTCCAGTCTGCTAGATAGAGTTACCGCCATGATGACTTGTCCTAAGCCGTAAACCCATTCCCTTAGATGATCTTTCAACTGCCTCTCTTACTAGGCCTTTCGTTAGTCGATCTGACACATTATCGCTTGACTTCACATAGTCAATTGTGATAATTCCACTAGAGAGCAGTTGCCTTATGGTATTATGTCTCCGTCGTACATGACGAGACTTTTCATTATACATGACGCTCCCTGCCCTACCTATTGTTGCTTGACTATCACAATGTATGCAAATAGGTCCCACAGGTTTGGGCCAGAATGGAATATCTTCTAAGAAATTCCGGAGCCATTCAACTTCTTCAACGGCCTTATCTAAGACAATAATTTTAGATTCCATTGTGGAGCGAGCGATACATGTCTGTTTGGACGATTTCCAAGAGACTTCTCCTCCACCAAGTGTAAACATATAACCACTTGTGGATTTCACTTCATTTGACCCGGTGATCCAATTTGCATCATTATATCCTTCGATCACTGCAAGATATTTATTATAATGCAAAGCATAGTGTTGTGTATGTTTCAGATACCCCAACACACGTTTCATTGCCATCCAGTGAGTTTGATTAGGATTACTAGTGAACCGACTCAGCTTGCTGATATCACATGCTATATCTGGCCGCGTACAATTCATAATATACATCAAACTTCTCAAAACTCTAGCATATTCTAATTGAGAGTCACTTTCACCTTCATTTTTTTGAAATGTAAAGCTTAAAACAATCGGAGTTTTGACATTGTTGAAATTCAAGTACTTGAACTTATCCAATAATCTTTCAATATAATGAGATTGAGATAATGCTAATCCCTGAGGAGTTTTGAGAATCCTGATCCCTAAGATCAAGTCAGCAACTCCTAAGTCCTTCATATCGAACTTGTTGGACATCATGCGTTTAGTAGCATTTATATCGTCAATATCTTTACTCATTATTAACATGTCATCAACATACAGACAAACAATGACTTCATGATTCGGAACGTTTTTAATGTAAACACACTTATCACATTCGTTAATCTTGAATCCATTTGCCAACATTGTTTGGTCAAATTTAGCATGCCATTGTTTGGGTGCTTGCTTGAGCCCATAAAGCGACTTCACAAGCCTGCACACTTTTTATTCTTTACCATGAACTACAAACCCTACACGTTGTTCCTTGTAAATTTCTTCCTCCAACTCTCCATTTAAGAAGGCTGTCTTTACATCCATTTGGTGGATTTTAAGATCATGCACTACTGCTAGTGCTATTAATATCCTAATTGATGTTATCCTTGTTACTGGAGAGTATGTATCAAAGTAGTCCAGACCTTCTTTTTGTCTGTATCCTTTGACTACAAGTCTAGCCTTATATTTGTCAATAGTCCCATCGGTTTTCATTTTCATTTTAAATATCCACTTTGATCCTAAAGGTTTATTTCCTGGAGGAAGATCAGCCAATTTCCAAGTATGGTTACTTAAAATTGATTCGATCTCACTATTGACTGCTTCTTTCCAATACGTTAACTCAGACGAAGACATAGCTGCTTTAAATGTTTGAGGCTCATTTTCAAGAAAGAATGCCACAAAATCTGGTCCGAAAGAAGTGGGTTTCCGTTGGCGATTACTACGCCTAGGATCCTCGTTAGGTAGTGTATTTTTCTTTGATTCTTTTCGTGGTCATTTAGGTCTTTCACTTGTCGACTCACATTCAGTTTTATACGGATAAATGTGTTTAAAGAACTCAGCGTTATCTGACTCAATTACCGTATTAACATAAATTTCAGGATTATCAGACTTATGAACCAAAAACCGACAGGCCTTACTGTTCACAGTATATCCAATAAATACACATTCCACTATTTTGGGTCCAATTTTCACCCTATTGGGTAAAGGAACCTCTACCTTGGCTAAACACCCCCACACTTTGAAATATTTCAAGTTGGGTTTCCTTCCTTTTCATAACTCATATGGAATCGATTGCGTTTTGCTATGGGGTACCCTATTGAGTATCTTATTAGCCGTAAGGATGGCTTCCCCCCACAGGTTTCGCGGTGAACCAGAACTGATTATCAAGGCATTCATCATTTCCTTTAATGTTTTGTTATTCCATTCCGCCAAACCATTTGACTGTGGTGTATAGGGTGCAGTAGTCTGATGAATAATACCATATTCCAAATATATCTCTGCAAAAGGAGATTCGTATTCTCCACCCCTATCACTCCGAATCAATTTTATCTTTAGATTCAATTGATTTTTCACTTCATTTTTGTATTGCTTAAATGCATCAATTGCTTCATCCTTACTATTAAGCAAATACACATAACAGAATCGAGTGCAATCGTCAATAAAAGTTATAAAATACTTTTTTCCACCACGAGATGGCCTTGACTTCATATCACATATATTTGTGTGAATTAAGTCTAAAGGTTTTGTATTCCTGTCAACAGACTTATACGGATGTTTAACAAACTTACTTTCCACACAAATTTCACATTTCGATTGATCACATGTGAAATCAGGCAATACTTCTAAAATAATCAATTTTCGCAAGGCTTTGTAATTTACATGTCCCAAACAGGCATGCCATAAATCATTTGACTCCAATAAGTAAACAGAAGCAGAATTCTTATTAATACTGTCAACAACCATTACATTCAGTTTGAAGAGGCCCTCAGTGAGGTAGCCCTTTCCTAAGAAAATCTCATTCTTACTTATTACAGCTTTGTCACTAACTAGGACATATTTAAACCCGTTCTTAACGAGCAGTGCAACAGAAACTAAATTCTTCCTAATAGTTGGAACGTGCAGAACGTTTTTCAAAGTCAACAACCTTGCCTGATGTCATTTTCAACATTACTTTCCCAGTTCCTACAATCCTTGTTGTTGCTGTGTTCCCCATGAACAAATCTTCATCGAACTCAGCAGGAGTGTACGTTGCAAAGGCTTCTTTCGCAGAGCAAATATGTCGA
>JAJONR010010265.1:0-22093 GCA_029582245.1 Solanum etuberosum
ATATATATATATATATATATATATATATATATATATATATATATATATGAATAAAATTAGAAGAAAAATCAGTTTAAAAAAAGAAAGAAAAAAGGGTCGTGGGTGCAAGAAAAAAACCACCCATTTTTTCACTTTTATTGTGTACATTTATCACTTGCCAATTTTAATTATATTTTATTTTAAATCTCCCATGTTTGTAATTTTTTGAAACAAATAATCTGCAATTTTTTATTTTTTTAAAGAAAGTGCAGAACTTATGAATTATTAAAACTAATTTAAAATCTGAAAATAAAAGAAATTGTAAACACTAAAAAACAACGATTTTACAAAAAAAAAAAAAAAAAGTTTTGAAATGCATAAATAATTAACTTACAATTCAAATTTTTAAAGATAAATAATTAATCTTATCCCTAGAAAATACCTAACCTCTTAACACACGTATTTGAATAAAAGTGAATTTGAATTATTCTGGATAACATTGAATTTGAATTGTTGTAACCGATTAAAGTATGATAAATTTTTAAGAGAAAATTAATTATTTAAAACACAAAAAATAAAAACAATGACAAAGACAAAATAAAAAAATAATTTTTTTAAAAAATAAAAATATATTAATGGCTATTAATTAATCTATTTTTTTTATTTTTTTAGGAAATGCTCCAAAAGAAAGGAATTTAGAATTATTAAAAATTAATCTGAAAAAAAAACTAACCTATACATGCACGATAAATCTTTTTTAAAAATTTGAATTGAGATCAGTTATTATGTTGTGACTCTTCCTAAATATTTGCTCCATTATTTTGCTTCCTTATTTATAGCAAATCTATCAGAATTTATAAATTATAAATTATTAAAATCAATTTAAAATCTGAAAATAATAATAAAATTGCTAACTATTCATACGATATTTTAATCAGTTATCTATTTATTCAAATTTTAATTAAAAAAGGATAAATTTTGTACGTGGTTGATTCCTAAACATTAGGAAGAGAAAACTGAACTTAAAATCCTTTATTTAAGGAAACAATTTTAAAGAGTATTAAAATCCTTTATTTAAGGAAACAATTTTAAAGAGTAAATCATCTTTTTTTCAAAAGTAACGGTATCTTTTTTAGAAAGAAAATGAATTGCAGTGAAAAATCATGCCTAACTTTTTCATTCTTACACAATTTTTATTTATAATATTACTCATAAATTTTCTCTTATTTGATATCTAAATGTCTGTAGATTCTATATGCCATTCTTTTTTTAAATTATTTTATAGGAATGATGAATGCTATTGAAGTTACATTTCGATGACTAATTGAAGTTATGATGGTTGCGGAAGATCTATAATTATTCCGGTCAAAGCTTCAAGATTAAGAAGAGGTTTGATTATTTATATTTTTCTACTATTTTTTCACTTTAGAGTATCTTCATATATTGTAATATACATATCCAAAAAAAATTGCACTTGATAATCAATAATCAATTATTTCAAATTTTTTTTATGTTTTTTATTCTTAATTTTTTTGCCTTAAAATTTGAACATGTTACAACGATATCACTTAATTCTTTATTCTAAAAATCAACAACTAATTTCGTAGGTTGAAAATTTTGGGAATTGTTTCAGACCTCATTCTCACCTAACAATTACAAAATTGAAAAGGGATGGATGAACAAACTATACTCCTTCAAGTTTAGATAAACAAATGAGGTGATGCATCTACAAATTATTTATTACTAATTTCGCTTGCCTTTTATTTATTTATTTAGTATTGTATTTTGTTGAGTCTAAATGGATAAAAGAGGTAAAAACTGTCACATGTCTTTACCACAAAAATTAATACATAGTTAATTAATATTCAAAAGCATTTTTTATTAAAAATTAAATATTAATAATTGTTTTAGTTTGCCAGTTTTATTTTACATTCAAATTTTGATAGTTACATATATATTTTTATGTATCTCTTATAACTCCATAAAAAATCTATTAATTTCAAATAAAATTTAAAAGTGTGTGCTATGTAAGGAGAGAAACAGAGAGCGTTGTTATTTTTGTTTTATATTAATGATATTTAGATTTAGCTAATCACTATTTAATTAATATTTCTAAAAAGTTAAGATATCTGATCAAGTATGAAACCTTTATTTTAATTTTATTGCAGTTTCAATATATTCTAATATATATATATATATATATATATATATATATATATATATATATATTTTAAAAAAGATAATTTAAAAAATAAATATTTAGATTATAATGTAAGAGTATTTAGAGAACTATTCTTAAAAAAATTAACATTTTTATTAAAAAAGAAGTACTACCTTTTATATTAAAGTAAGGGCAAAAACATTAGAAGAAGTCAAGTGACTGCTTTTCGGATTAAATAATGTTGAAAGTGTGAACTTTCACTTTACTTCCACGATAAATGTTTAAGATAATGTTGCTAAAATTTAGAAATTGCAAATGTATAATTATTTAAGAAAATAAGTGATAACTTTTATTTTAAAACACACGTTCTTAACACATAATTCATTTTCACATATTTCCATAAAATTATTGACATATAAGCACAAACATCAAAAATATTTAAAAATTTTATGGATTGTGTGAGAGGCTTTATGAATAATGCTTACATATAAAGTATATTTAAAAAATGAAAAATAAACAATTTAACAACAATATGCAAAAATCGAAAAAATGATAATATTTAAAGTTGTTAGAATAGTATTTAGTGTCTTCATTATCACACACATACCGTACTTCTGTTACTCAATAATAATTCATATTAGTTATTTTTAAATTAAAAAATTATTATATTTTAGAAAATCCGCGCAACGCGCGGACACATATACTAGTATAAACAATATCAATATTTGAAAGAAGGTGGAAAATCAGTGTGCTCTGATCGAATTTGCTTAGTTTGTCTCTGCATAATTCCGGGACCTCTACATCTTCGTCTATTTTGCTTGATTGTCAAAACACATGGAATACAAAATGCTTTAAGTAATATATAAAGAACCACATTATGATGGGAGATTAAAAATAGTAACTGTTCATGACCAAATTCATGAATAATAATGAGTTGCTCCATTAATGTAATGCAAGTAGTGGGAATGTAATTAGAGGAGTTATAATTGTCATTGAAGGTTTGTAACGTTAATACGTAACTATTGGATTATTTTTTGTAAATATGACGCTGGAAATTATAAAAAAAGGGCAAAAATTTGAGAAAAAAAGATAAATGTGAATGCTGATCAAAGAAGTTGTCACATCAGCTTTTCTATATCCTCCTTTATACATATACTAGAAGGGCAAAGGCCCGTGCTAACATTAACTTGTATACGAAATTGAAGGAGAAAATAACATCAATTTTAACCCAAAGAAAATGACAATGGAGAAAAAAATGTTGGTACCCTAGCAATCTACTTCTCCATGGAGATCAGATCCTTGTCCAATCTACCAATATAGCATTGTGAGTTTGTTACATTGTCCAATCTAGGGTGGAGAAAGGCAACGGTCAATAAAATGCGTTCAACAAAGTGACATTTTATAAGAATATGTATCAAGTTGGTATATTGAGGAGTACAAAACCTTATGAGTCGTTTATTGCGAAGTCTAAAATTAAATGCTTGGAGGTATTAGGTAGCCCTTGAATTATATATCTCACCATTTATACCATACCTTATTCCGAGATAATTAATCTCGAGATAATTTGTTCTCAATCCTTAGCTTTTACAATCCCAATACTATCTCCTCAAACCATACAGAAAAGACAATAAGTATGTCATATTCTCAACTTTACAGCCCTTACACCAAAAGCATACATTTTTACAAACTACGCTTTACATTGGAAAAAAGGTCTTTCTTCCCCTTCAAAACATGTTTTGTTTCTTTCAAGCCAAACAGTAGATAAAATGCATAATGGGGATAGTTTTCCAAATTGTCTTCGAAGTCCTGCAAATACTCTGTCCAAGCCAGCAACTGAGAATGTTTTTAACCTCCATTGGCATGACCCAACTAATTCCATATTGGTTCGTAAACAGTGACCGACCAAATTTCGCTTGCAATGAAGGGACGCATGACTAATAACTTCAAAGAAACTCTCCCAGAAGAAGCACCTAAACATAGAGATTAACTTCTCTTTAAGAGTCTATCATGAATCAAACAGACACCCTTACCTGCTATCCGACCAAGCAAGCAACTTTAGGAGGTACATTGATCCTCCAGTTCATTTCCAAAGGGCAGCTCAAATTCTAGCAGCTAGTTTGTTTTTGTAAGTTAATATAACTTTTAACAGAGAACTCTCATTCTTGCTTACCAACAAGACAACTGAATCCTTCCTGCTTGAGTCTGTAGAGACAGATTGCAGCAGCTCCATTAGAAGGTTGAACTTCATTGTTGTTACTCTAGCAAGGTATTAGATCGTTCGTAAAGCAAACAAAGCTTTTATATATGAAGTAGGGATGGGTAACATTCCAAAAAACTGGTCTGCAAATAGGTAAGAGATAGTGTCTCTGTCTTCATACAGCTGAAGTTGTAGATGAGAACTCTTGAAGAACACCTGGGAAAAAGGAATAGAATAAATGACTACTTAGCTATTTTAAGTAAGAACACTATAAATCTCTACTTCGCGCACACATAACACTAATGGAATACATTTTAGCCACCTAAATTGTCGCATACGACAACCTTCTGAGAGATCTTTCATTGAAGGAAATTAGGATAGAAGAAGAGAATGGAAAAAAGGAGCGAAGAAGAGAAGGTTGAGGAACTCACCTGAGAATATCTCAGAAAATACACCAAATGTGCCCAGTTAACTATATGGCTTCCACTGTATCTGCAAACTTAAGTGTCTCTTGCCATATAAAAGCATGTTATAGTTTATTTCTCCCCTTTCATCTAATTTACTGCTCGTCTTGAGATGTTCAATTAAATATATCAAAAGCTGAACAACAATTTTGGTAAGCAAAGCCTATTACATATGCATAATCACATCAAATGTGAAAACTTCATCATTGGATATTATTCACGTCTCACACAATCACATATGAATACCTCATTGAGGGAAATAAGAATCGAGAGGGAAAAGCCACATGCTATGAAAATTCCAAAATAGAGTTCAGCTATATTGAATGATGTTTATTTTAGCCCATCCTCAAGCTTGTTCACTTACGGAAACCTTACAAGTATTTGAGAAGGTAAACAAAAGGGTAGGTTTTTATCATGTTGATCTGAAATTCTCTTAATATTTGGTTTTAATATAAAAAATACATGCATTTCAACCTTCTGAGTGTCGATTCACCTATAAGGAGGCTTATGTAAAGTTCAATAATGTAAACCAGAATCGGTCAGAAGGCACAGGCTTATACAACTTGCCAAGAGCAGCTGCGCTAAGACAAATAGGTGCTACACAATAACTCACCCACATTTTGACATCCATCATTGCCCAGTCCAACATTATTTTTAGGTTGTCTCCAACCGACGTGATCACGTGCTGATGGAAGCAGCAGGGATGGGTCAACAGAGCATATAATCATATAGATACAGAGTCAATACATAATCGGTTATTTCCCAATTCTTTAGGCTTATGATCCGGTGTCTAAGGTGTCTACATCCCCAAAAAAGAACTCGGAGCCTAAAAAGAAGAGAGTTCAGTCTACAAGAAGAATGTCCAAGCTGTTACACTGAGAAATAAAGGAGGATAAAAGAAGAGTTCATTCTGACCAATGATGGAAGCCACTGAAATCAGAGTTCACCAAGAACCTTGAACAAATGATTGAGCACAAGACTACTGGAATACAAGCTTGATATCACACTATTATATATAAGGTTCACAATATTTACAATAGACACAAGCGTGTCGTGCAGATACACTGATCCAAACGTTGTTGCAGTAGTAGTGATAATACAACCCAAAAAGTTAAGAGTGTTGGGAGTTTTTAGTTACAAGATGATGGTATCTTAGTCTAGAACAACAACATGGTACAATTGGAGTCCGGGTAAGCTTCTCCAGTCGCAGAATTTATGGCATAACAAGATGTCAAACTACCTAAAAGTTGAACAGTATTGGCAAGGAAGTGAGAAAGATACTACAGCAAAAAATTGAGACAAAATTTACTACATTAATTCCACAAATTTACAGCCAAAGGTTATAGTTTTATGGTGAAGTTATGTTAATAATGAACATTTACTTAGACGAAGGTGTAATACAACATACCTAACTGAGTGTGGCATATCCACTTGACGCAAAATCTGAATCCCTGAGGCAGCCCAAAAATTTGAAAAAGTTGAGTACCATCTTTGTTACTTCCTTCTCCTCAACTTCTTATAACAGGACCTTCATACCAAGTGAGGTTGTGCAGATTGAAAATTCCAAAAGTTATGCTTTTTCAGTAACCAAAAGTACCAAAATGAGGAACATACTTCCGGTAATTAAATGTAAATATATCAAATTCAATTATTAAAGTAATCATAGTTACTTTGATGTCATATTACAGATAAATGTAAACATACAACTGAATGGAGTTAAACTTATATACTCTGAAAAAGAAATGAAGAAGCCAAAAAACTTAAAAATATAAAAATCAGTAGACATTCGGAGCAGAACATGTATAATCTCTTACTACAAAGAGTACACAAGTGAATGCAGTTGACATTTCGATCCGACAGAAGTGACCACCAAATGGAACTTCTTAACTGATTTGTAGACTTGCCCATAAGAACTCAACTATAGACAACACAGAGTATACTTTGATGTAGAAGCCAAAAACTTAAAAATACTATTTGGCGGCTGTAGACATTCTGAGCATATCCCAACTTCTTCACTATTCAATGTACCCATGGGGACATTACTATTTTCTATTGCTGCAAATTATTGAAAAGCGCACATGCAACAAATAGTCAGCGTAAGATACTCGTATAAGTGTATGAAACTTTATTATTTCCACTGACCGCATATTTATTTGAAGAAAGTAAATGAAGGGGTTAAGATAGAAGAAAATATATAGCTGAAACTCTAAAGCAGCCATTAGTTATTCGTTATTCTTGACATGTTTGCCTTGACACAGTTGAGTGAATTTTTACTGTCACGACCCAGGGGTACCCCTAGATGTAACACGGCGTACTCAACCTCGAAAGGGTCTCATACAAGCCCTTAGCATATCATAACATAAGATAAAAGAACAATAAAGAGTAAAAACGCATTTCTCAAGTCCAACATTTTTATAAGGAAAGCGGAAGTCTAAACTTGTCTCAATTAGCCATCTATTACAATCGAAGTCTCAAAATAGGGTCATAGCCCTTACAACAATATCCGGAAGTAAAATACAAGAATGAAACTACTAAATGACCATATCCGTCCTCGAACCATGAGGACTCACCAAATAGCAAGGAGGAATGAACAAATCCAAGTTCTAGCCAAAATGGGAACCACCTTGAGGAACCAGACCCTACACTTGTAGAAAATGTAGGAAAATATGGATTAGTACAAAAATGCACTAAGTATGATAGTCATGCATAAAATCCTTGAAACTTCTCCTCCATGCTTCAGTTGCCGAGTATGATTTGGTATAGTTTCAAAGTTTTAAGCTTGAAACATGCCAAAAGGGACATTTTATTTGAAATCGTGCACTTTATCAAATTTAAGAATCATCATGAACATTAGTGTAAAAATACAAGTTAAACACTTAGATCTTCATGTCATAAGAGAACCATCTCATAAGTAACCCTAAGCTATACTTGTGCAATGCATAGATAAGATCCCATAATTCCATCTAATACTAAGTACTACCTTAAGGTCACCATATTCATACTTATCATGCTTTGATCTCATCCATAGTTAATACTCATAGACAAGGAAACATTCATGTTCAATAACTCATGTCAAGGAAAAACACTCATAGCAACAATCCATATAAAGCATGCTTTAATTCATAAATCATCATAGCATAAGAGAAACACACCATGACCACTCTCAAAGCCTACTTGTGCAATGCATGAATGAAGTCTCATACCCTCACTCACACTAAGTAGAACCTCTTGAAGAACAATAGTACATAACTCATGTTCTTGTTCATAGTTCATGTTCTTGTCATGAAGGGAATAAGTCTTAACCGACATAGACCATGTGAGCTTAACATGGAATCCGGTGTCATGCCCCACACCGAAAAGAGGTGTCCTACCTGCCTAAGGTAGAACTAAAGTTTGTTAGCTTAGGTGGATCCACTAGCTAAAGACATATGTGGGCACATAGTTATGGGATAGGGAGATTATTACTAAAAACCCGGACTTCTGAGGTAGAAGGTTTCCATCTCATGAGATAACCGTTTTGGAAACCCGGACTAACTGACGTAGAAGGAGCCCATTTGAGAAGCCGGACTAATTGACGTAAAAGCTCCCATCTCATATTCATATCCACTCAATGCTAAGCCTAATTCCCTTTAAGTTCATGTTAAGTCTTGACTTAAGTTCATGTTTATGGAAGAATGTCCTAACACTCAATCCAACACGATAGCATGATATAGCTCATAGATTCACTAGGTGAGAATAACCTTTCAACCTTAGAACCATTATTATGTGAGGAAACCTTTTCACATCGTGTTCATGTGTTCATGAGAATAGCATTTCAATCAACACAACAAGATTATCATAGTCTTGGACATTTCATGCATAGTCATGTATAAGGGTATAGGTGAGAATAACCTTTCAACAATACCACAATTGCTTCATAATCATAGAAACTTTACTCTCAAAGTATCTTCAAAGCACACGCACAATTCTCCCAATCATGTACAATTCTCATACATTGTCCTTCAAGGATACTAGATCATAATTCATCACCACATCTAGAATCACTACATTAGACATGGATGATAACATCACTTAATTAGATCAACTACTACATGCATAATTATACCACATCTACTAGTATCAATCAATACCCACACTTTGAGATTCAATTTGGAAAAATAAGGGAATTCATGGATTTTTGGGTAATTCATCATGAAAACAGTAGTAATTCATCAATTTGATCATAATATAAAGCAATTAAATCATTGAAATCGTTTTTGGAAAGGAATCGATGACTTGGAGTGAAACCCTAGCTTTTTGGGGGAATTTCAAGTTGTGAAATTGAGTTTTGAAGGGACTCTATGGGGGAAGACTACCCATAGATGAAAAGCTACCATATCTTGGCTTGATTCTCCAAAAAAATTGAGTGAAAAAGCCTCCTCCTTCAAACCCTGGCTTTATTTTCTCCTTCTTCTTCCTTGGAGTTCTAAAGAGAAGATTTTGGGGAGAATTGATTTTGATTTGGGAAGTTGGTGGCTATGATTTAGATGACTTAGTTTAGGGACTTAAAAACCTTATATAGTTAGTTTAATTAAGTGTAAAACGACGTCACTTAATATTAACTTAAAAAGAAAAACCCTAAACTACCCCTCAACTAACTCCCAAAAATGTGTGACCCACGACCCCCTCACCTATGGACCGTGGTTGGACCCACGACCCGTGCTGGTGAAGCGTGGGTCGGGGTTCTGGGGCCTGTTTTGGGGGGCTTGATCTACAGATGCCTACCCACGGAGCGTGGGTTGACCCACGAGGCGTGGGTGGGTCACTGCCTGGCAACCCTTCTAGGTCTTTTCCTCAAGGACCCATGGTTGGTCCTTGGGGTTTAGGCCTTGACGTTCTAACACAAAAACATGAATTTTAAGGTATGGGGAGGTACGTTTAAGGCTCTAACCCTAACGTCAAGCTCTATCTTAGCTTACTAGTTCCAGAGTGTTACATTATCTCCCTCTTGGGAACATTCATCCTCGAATGACAATCTAGACACCTTACGGAAATAAAGACTCAAGACTAGCAGCCCATCATGCATGAAACATCAAAATAATGCACAATTCAAAGGAGGAAACTTCAACTCCATCTCAAACATTATCAATGCAACATAAGGAAGTAGGAACTACATCTAACAACACATTATGCATGAAATTCAACATTTCTCATTTTCATAGGAGGAACTACCTTCTCCAACTAAAAGTAGGCTCAACACAACATTATGGAGCCAATATGCCATTTCATCAAAAGCATAATAAAGCATGTTCATCATCTCATCTCATGAAGTCAAATATGCAACATCTTACTAAAATGCACAACAACATGAGGAACACATAAATCATGATAAACTCATTTTATTACTAAACATGAATTCTCTCAAGAACATGCATAACATAGGGGAACCATGGAGAACACATATAGCACACATGACTCCCAAAACACCAAATTCAAGAGGAACTACTTACCTCAAGCTTGAATGGGAGTAGAAGGAAAGAGATGAGGGTAACGGGACTTCATATCGTCCTCGACCTCCCAAGTAGCACCCTCAACTAAATGATTCCTTCATAAAACTTTTACGGAAGCTATTTCCTTGTTTCTCAATATTTTGACTTGTCGGTCTAAGATTTCTACCGGGATCTCTTCATATGAAAAACTCTCATCAACCCCCAACCCTTCTAAGGGGATAATGGATACCGGATCTCCAATACACTTTTTAAGCATAGAAACATGAAATACCGGAGCCAACTCATTTGGCAAATCCAACTCATAGGCAACTTTCCCAATACGCCTCAAAATTTGATATGGGCCTATATACCGGGGACTAAGCTTCCCTTTCTTGCCAAACCTCATCACACCTTTCATAGGTGAGATTTTCAAATAGACCCAATCATTAATTTCAAATTCTAGATCCCTTCTTCTAACATCGGCATAAAACTTTTACCGACTTTGGGCCGTCCTTAACCTCTCTCTAATGAGTCAAACTTTTTTACTGGCCTCATAAACTAGTTCGGGACCAATTAGAGCAATTTCACCTACTTCAAACCAACCAACTGGAGATCTACATCTCCTACCATACAAGGCTTCAAAAGGAGCAATGGCAATACTTGAGTGGTAACTATTATTGTAGGCAAACTCTATCAACGGCAAATGGTCATCCCAATTACCCTTGAAGTCTATAACACATGACCTCAACATATATTCTAATGTTTGGATAGTGCGCTCCGCTTACCCATCGGTTTGGGGATGAAAAGTCGTGCTAAGCTTAACCTTACTGCCAAGCCCTTTTTGGAATGACTTCCAAAAGTGTGAAGTAAATTGAGTACCCCGATCCGAAATAATAGATAAAGGAACCCCATGCAACTTCACTATCTCTTTGATATACAACTTGGCATAGTCTTCCGCTGAAAAATAAACCTTGACGGGAATAAAGTGGGCTGATTTTGTCATTCGATCTAAAATGACCCAAATAGAATCATGTTGCATTCGGGTACGAGGCAAACCCATAATAAAGTCCATATTCACATCTTCCCATTTCCAAGTGGGAATATCTATGTCTTGGGACAAACCTCCCGGCCTTCGATGCTCGGTCTTAACTTGTTGACAATTCAGACATTTGGCTACAAATCCCGCAATGTCCCTCTTCATGCCATTCCACCAATAGACTTCACGTGGATCAAGGTACATCTTGGTGGCTCCCGGATGGATAGATTACCGAGAACCATGAGCTTTTTCTAAAATTTGCTCTCTCAAGCCATCAACATCCAGAACACATAACCGACCTTGGTACCTAAGCACCCTATCTCCCCCTTGGGAGAAATCCTCAACGGACTTCCGGAGTATCGACTCTTTCAACTCAACTAATATAGGATCAAGATCTTGCTTTGCCTTAACATTTATCACAAAGGATGATTCGGAATCATTGTGGATCATGACACCACCCTTGGGGGAATCCTCTAGTTGAACACCTAGTCAGGCCAACCTATGCACATCCCAAAACAATTCCTTCTTTTCATCTTGTACGTGAGCCACACTACCCATGGACAATCTACTAAGAGCATCTTCTACCACATTAGCTTTGTCGGGGTGATAAAGGACACTCATTTCATAGTCCTTCAATAATTCTAACCACCTTCGTTGCCGAAGATTCAAGTCCTTTTGACTAAACACATATTGGAGACTCCTGTGATCGGTAAACACATCAACATGCACCACATATAGATAATTTCTCTATATTTTTAAAGCAAACACAACCGCCGCTAACTCAAGGTCATGGGTCGGATAATTCTTCTCGTGGACCTTAAGTTACCTTGAAGCATAGGCAATCACCTTACCATGTTGCATAAGTACACATCCCAAGCCTACTTTAGAGGCGTCACAATATACTACAAAACCATCCGTACCCTCCGGTAAGGTCAACACCGGAGCTGAAGTAAGTCTATCCTTCAATTGTTGAAAACTCTTCTCACAAGCTTCTGACCATACAAACGTAACTTTCTTTTGAGTCAAGGCCGTCAAAGGAGAGGCAATCAAAGAAAAACCCTCAACAAATCTCCTATAGTAGTCGGCCAAACCCAAGAAGCTTCTAATATCTGTCGGTGATAGTGGTCTAGGCCAACTCTTGACCGCATCTGTCTTCTTGGAATCTACCTCAATACCCTTGCTTGACATAGTATGACCAAGGAATGCTAAGAACCTTAACCAAAACTTGCACTTTCTAAACTTTGCGAAAAGTTGATGGTCCTTAAGAACTTGTAATACAATTCTCAAATGGTCCACATGTTCATTCTCACTCCTTGAATAGATCAAGATATCATCGATAAACAGTATCACAAACATGCCAAGATATTGTCAGAACACTCTATTCATTAAGTCCATGAACGCCGCCGGAGCGTTAGTTAGACCAAAGGACATTACTAGGAACTCATAGTGACCATATCTAGTTCAGAAAGCCGTCTTGGGAATATCAACCCCTCTCACCCTTAATTGGTGATAACCCGAACGTAGATCAATCTTGGAGAAATAACTAGCCCCTTGAAGTTGGTCAAACAAGTCATCAATTCTAGGAAGGGGATACTTGTTCTTGATGGTCACCTTATTCAATTGACGATAATCAATAAACATTCTAAGGGACCCATCATTCTTTCTAACAAACAACACCGGAGCACCCCATAGAGAGATACTCGGTTGAATAAAGCCCTTGTCTAGCAAATCCTTTAGTTGTTCTTTCAACTCCTTTAACTCCGCCGGAGCCATTCTATAAGGATGAATAGAGATAGGTTGCGTATCCGGAAGAAGGTCAATACCAAAATCTATTTTCCGTTCGGGAGAAATACCGGGTAAATCATCGGGAAAGACCTCCGAAAACTCATTCACTATCGGAACCGACTCTAGATAAGGGGTTTCGGATTCAAAATCCTTCACCCTAACAAGATGGTAAATACACCCTTTGGAGATCATCTTTCTAGCTTTAAGACGAGAAACAAATTGACCTCTAGGCATAAAATTTCCCCCTTTCCACTCTAAAATAGGCTTATTCGGAAACTGAAATTTAACCACCCGGGTTCTACAATCTATAGAGGCATAACATGCATGCAACCAATCCATACCAAGAATCACATCAAAGTCTATCATGTCAAGTTCTACCAAGTCAACAAGAGTAACTCTATGGGACAAGGAAATGAGGCATCTTCTATAAACCCTCTTAGCCACCACGGAATCACCAACAGGGGTAGAAACTGAAAAAGGCTCTAATAACTCTTCCGGAGGAATATCAAACCTCATCGCCACATAAGGCATCACAAAATATAAAGTGGCACGGGGATCCAATAAAGCATACACATCAATAAGAAAAACTTTTAACATACTGGTAACCACATCCGGGGAGCTCTCTTGATCACCTCGGGATTGAAGAGCATAAAAGCGGTTTTTCTTGGGAGCATCAGAATTTGAACTGCTAGGAGGAATTTGTTTTCCCTCTCTTCCTTGAACCTTAAGCATTGGACAATAACTCATCATATGACCACTCTTCCCACAACCCTAGCAACCCTTCGTGTCGACTAGACACTTACCATCATGTTTCTTACCGCACTTAGCACAGGTAGGCCTAGTCATAGAAGATCCACCACCATTGCCTCCTTAAGGCTTAGAGTTAGACACCCTATCTTTCTTGACCCTTGGAGAACTAGAGAAACCTTGGTTGGAGAACCTTCGCTTGAACCTTGGTCGACTTTGACCCTCAGACTTACTCTTGGAAAAATTCCCATCATCGGTCCTTGATCTCTTCACCTCTCTATTTCTTTTCTTAAGTCTTGACTCCTCGAGTTATTGGGCATACACCATAAGACGTGAGATAGCTATATTATCATGGAGCATTGCCGCACGACATTCTTCTTCAATCAAGTTGGACACACCTGTCAAAAACCTACTCATCTCATCCCTCGGATTCGACACCAAAGATGGAGCATACTTGGACAATTGAGTGAATTTTAGGGAGTACTCTTTCACGATCATGCTTCATTGACAAAGATTGATGAACTCTTCAACCTTAGCTTCCCTCAACTCTCGGGGAAAGTATCTAGTAAGAAATACCGATTTGAACACTTCCCAATCTATGGGACCCGCTCCTACCAGCCTATTGGTCTTCCATTGAGTATACCAAACTTGAGCAACACTCTTTAATTGGTAAGAGGCTAGATCCACTTTCTCTGCCGAAGTCACCCCCATAATGTCAAGTGTCTTGAAAACCTCTTCCATAAACTCATGAGGATCCTCTCCCACTTTGGAGCCATGAAACTCGGGAGGATTCATTCTAGCAAAGTACCTAATCCTTGAAGCGGCCGAATTCATATTAGGATTAGCCGGAGCAACAACTTCCCTATTAGCTTTGGCCGTCATGGCTTGAGCTTGAGTTGTCACGGCTTGAGCTTGAGTCGTCATGGCTTGGGTCAACATTTAGATAGTAGCCCTAAACTCCGTCTAGGTCACATTCTCACCCACAGGATCAACCAGAGCTTGGTTATCTTGAGGAGGAGCTCCTTGATTCACATTCTCCTCTTCCACCCTTCTAGCATTAGCCCTTCGTGTATTCATTTCCTGAAGATACACAAGGAGGATTAGAAGAGAGACTCTATAGAATTAAACTCAAAAGCACGAACTAAGAGTAACGAAAGAAGTGGAATTCTCTAAGTATCTTGTAGCCTCTCATTCATAATTGTGGCGTGCTTCACACTCATGAACAAAACTCTACTCGATGTGGCTTATGAGACATCCTCCTAGAATCAATCTAAACCTTGTGCTCTGATACCAAATTTGTCATGACCCAGTAACACGACGTACTTAACCCTGAAAGGATCTCATACAAGCCCTTAGCATATTATAACATAAGATAAAAGAACAATAAAGAGTAAAAGCGCATTTCTAAAGTCCAACATTTTTATAAGAAAAGCGGAAGTCTAGACTTGTCTCAATTAGCCATCTATTACAATCGAAGTCTCAAAATGGGGTCACAGCCCTTACAACAATATTTGGAAGTAAAATACAAGAATGAAATTACTAAATGACCATATCCTTCCTCGAACCATGAGGACTCACCAACTAGCAATGAGGAATGAACAAATCCAAGTTCTAGCCACAATGGGAACCACCTTGAGAACCGGACCCTACACTTGTAGAAAATATAGGAAAATATGGGTTAGTACAAAAATGCACTAAGTATGATAGACATGCATAAAATTCTTGAAACACGCCAAAAGGGACATTTTATTTGAAATCATGCACTTTATCAAGTTTAAGAATCATCATGAACATTAGTGTAAAAATACAAGTTAAACGCTTAGATCTTCATGCCATAAGAGAACCATCTCATAAGTAACCCTAAGCTATACTTGTGCAATGCATATATAAGATCCATAATCCCATCTAATACTAAGTACTACCTTTAGGTCACCATATTCATACTTATCATGCTTTGATCTCATCCATAGTTAATACTCATAAACAAGGAAACATTCATGTTCAATAACTTATGTCAAGGTAAGCCACGCATAGCAACAATCCATATAAAGCATGCATTAATTCATAAATCATCATAGCATAAGAGAAACACACCATGACCACTCTCAAAGCCTACTTGTGCAATGCATGAATGAAGTCTCATACCCCCACTCACACTAAGTAGAACCTCTTGAAGAACAATAGTACATAACTCATGTTCTTGTTCATAGTTCATGTTCTTGTCATGGAGGGAATAAGCCTTAACCTACATAGACCATGTGAGCTTAACATGGAATCCGGTGTCATGCCCCACACCAAAAAGAGGTGTCATACTTGCCTAAGGTAGAACTAAAGTTTGTTAGCTTAGGTGGATCCACTAGCTAAAGACCTATGTGGGCACATAGTTATGGGATAGGGAAATTGTTACTAGAAACCCGGACTTCTGAGGTTGAAGGTTTCCATCTTATGAGATAACTATTTTGGGAACCCGGACTAACTGACGTAGAAGGAGCCCATTTGGAAAGCCGGACTAACTGACGTAAAAGCTCCCATCTCATATTCATATCCACTCGGTGCTAAGTCGAATTCCCTTTAAGTTCATGTTAAGTCTTGACTTAAGTTCATGTTTATGGAAGAATTCCCTAACACTAAATCCAACACGATATCATGATATAGCTCATAGATTCACTAGGTGATAATAATCTTTCAACCTTAGAACCATTATTATGTGAGGAAACCTTTCATATCGTGTTCATATGTTTTCATGAGAATAACCTGTCAATCAACACAACAAGATTATCATAGTCTTGGACATTTCATGCATAGTCATGTATAAGGGTATAGGTGAGAATAACCTTTCAACAATACCACAATTGCTTCATAATCATAGAAACTTTACTCTCAAAGCATCTTCAAAGCACATGCACAATTCTCCCAATCATGTACAATTCTCATACATTGTCCTTCAAGGACACTAGATCATAATTCATCAACACATCTAGAATCACTACATTAGACATGGATGATAACATCATTCAATTAGATCAACTACCACATGCATAATTCTACCACATTCTACAAGTATCAATCAATACCCACACTTTGAGATCCAATTTGGGAAAATAAGGGAATTCATGGATTGTTGGGTAATTCATCATGAAAACAATAGTAATTCATCAATTTGATCATAATATAAATCAATTAAATCATTGAAATCTTTTTTGAAAAGGAATCCATGACTTAGAGTGAAACCCTAGCTTTTTGGGGGAATTTCAAGTTGTGAAATTGAGTTTTGAAGGGGCTCTATGGGTGAAGACTACCCATATATGAAAAGCTACCATACCTTGGCTTGATTCTCAAAAGAAATCGAGTGAAAAAGCCTCATCCTTCAAACCCTAGCTTGATTTTCTCCTTCTTCTTTCTTGGAGTTCTAGAGAGATGATTTTGGGGAAAAATGATTTTGATTTGGGATGTTGGTGGTTATGATTTAGATGACTTATTTTAGGGAAAAACCTTATATAGTTAGTTTAATTATGTGTAAAACGATGTCACTTAACATTAACTTAAAAAGAAAACCCTAAACTACCCTTCAACTAACTCCCAAAAATCAACTTCCAGGTGTGACCCACGACCCCCTCACCTACGGACCGTGGTTTGAACCACGGCCTGTGCTGGTGAAGCTTGGGTCGGGGTTCTAGGGCCTGTTTTGGAGGGTTTGATCTACAGATGCCTACCTACAGAGCATGGGTTGACCCACGAGGCGTGGGTGCCCTCCGTGGGTCACTGCCTGGCAGCCCTTCTAGGTCTTTTCCTCAAGGACCCATGGTTGGTCCTTGGGGTTTAGGCCTTGACGTTCTAACACGAAAACATGAATTTGAGGTACGGGGAGGTACGTTTAAGGATCTAACCCTAACGTCAATCTCTAGCTTAGCCTACTAGTCCCAAAGTATTACATTTACCAAGTCATCGACCTTCGGAACACTTAACATTATGTAGTCTTATTGAATTTAAAAAATCATAATAATGAACTAATGAGCCTTCAAAATAGAGGTCGAAAGACTAATATGAAACTTATTAATGTAAGGTCAATATGAAATAATGGCTGGAATAACTTAGGAGGACCTGTTGAGACAAATTCAATTTTAGTTACTGTTCCAGACCCTGTCCTTGGTTCTATCAGTTATGGAGTCTATCTCTGGTTCTTTTAATTTCACTTAATTCCTCATTACTGATCGTTAGGGAAAATACCATTTGTTGTAATGGACTCGTAGCTCTCAGAAGAGAATAGATTCTTAAAATTACTTATCTAAGCAAGCCTTACAATTCTTCCGTTTCCAACCCCTTAATATGTTATTATCAGAACTAAATAGGCATGAGTATCTGAAATCTAAGAATAATTCATATTTCTGCTAGACATATTTAGTAAGCTCATACTGGTGCTTGTCAAGTTAATTGTAATATCCTTTTAGAAAGGGGAAAAAGACCGACTAATCTACCTAACTTCACCGACAGGTTCACTAACCTTTCACAACTTCTTGATTGGTGTGGGTGGTTCAATTGAGGCACCGCTGCTGGAAGATTCAGATTCAACAAATGTTGCTTTCATCTCTACCTCGCTAGCATCGAACGATTTGGCCTTTTTAATGTTCCTCTCGCTAGTTCCTGGTAGAAATACATGTTCTTTTTTCGTGTAGGACAGAACTGTTAGAGTTGACTGAGTAACATTCGAGTTTTTCCAGGATGACTTTCTCAGTTGAATGTGAAATAGTCTCTTCGACAACATTTGTTGGGTCTGATCAACACAGAGAAGTTGGTTCTGGGAAAAAAAGAAATCATTTGCAGAAGTATATTAAGTATATATAAACACAGACACTAAGAAATATAAGTAAGAGGTAACCTTGACGCAGGTTGTGTCAAATATGTCCTCTGCCTTCATGGAAATAAGTTTTTCGGCAGGATCACCAGAAATGAAAGCACTTGTTGAACCACTGCCATCAATCAAATCAATTTGGAAGGTACACCTACAAGCATAATGAGTTAATACTTGAAATTTTATTTGTATATGCGATAATTTACCACAATAAATTTATGTATATAGCATAAACGTAATACCGAGGCACCAATGTTGTCTGTCTTTGACATTTTGCGCAATCAAACTGCTTCTTGTCTTTTGTTTTTTCTGTTTGCAGCCTGAACATTCTAGGACACAAAACTTTTGAAGATCATCTGATATTGACATTTCGGCCTCAATGTGGAAAACTCCAACCTGTAATGCCCAAAAAAAACTGTATATCTAACTCTATTCCATCAATAATTTGAGCTAGTCTAAATATTTCTGAAACCTACTGAAGCTGATCTTGTAATTTCTGCAATAGAAACGACTCGTCGGTGAACAGGATTCACGGTAAGAGTAGTGGATGATCCTGTGAAGTTACCCGACACATTATCCAAAAGCATGTCTTTGTTTGTCTTTGCCCTATTATGACAACAGAAAAATTGCGAAATATGCTTTTTATGGCATGCTAAAGCTAGAGATGTATAGTAAGAAGTCAGTACCAACTACTCAACTGTAATGCTTGCGGATAAGTAGGATTTATGCGTATCGTGGAGTAGAATTTGGTTTGCAAGGATAAACCTGTACATACGAAATGATCGTGTAATAGTGTATGGTATAAAAAAGTGAGATTTCAGTAAACCAATGTAATTCACGCATACCTTGATAACCAGAGATTCCAATGTTCCTTGCAAGGATTACATGGAACTCTTTATCCTTTCCCATTTGAGCTTCCAATTCAGCTCCTTCAATTTCTCCGAAGTCGTCCCGTAAAGTAAGCAGAAATTGGTTTCGTCTGAAAGCATGAGGAATACATGAATACTATTTTTTCTCAAATCTATAATACGATTGTGTCAAAATCTGAAACATAAATACCAATGTATAACACAGAAGGTTGTACTTACTGATCATCAGAAATAGTAACCTCGCGACACCTATTTTGAGTATGGCCTGCATATTTTGAAAGGCCACAACGGAAAACAACTCCTATAATATCTGGTAGAAATAAAGAAATATGAGGTCATTACGTGTGGGGACATAAATTTTAGCGAACTAATTGTTGGTAAGAGGAATATACCAATTTCTACATTAGGACCAGGATTCAGTTGAGCAATATTGGCAAAAGCTGTGGTATGTAATTTGGTCGGTGGCAACAGTGGTTTCTCAAGATGGTTATTTGGTTTGATATGTTCGATTAGAGTTTCTTTATCAAGCACCCAATAAAATTTATGTATTATCCTTCCGTTAGAAGGTAGTGAAACTTTCACTCTGGCAGTAGAGATTAGATATGTATCCAACAATGTAAGCTTCTCTGCATAATAATCAATATCATAACCATATACAACTGCCCTGATTTGTTGTTCCTGTAAAGTCGGTGAACCTTGTGAGATACAAATAAATTATATAATTATGCCTAGAGGATGAGCGACGACAATAATGAGCGAGAGGACCTGCTCGTCTTCCAAAATCAGACTTTGGAATTGAAATTTCTTCTCCAAACTTAGTCTGTCACGACTTATGTCCACAATTTGGACTTTGCAAGTCCAATCGGGAGTGTCAGTGGTTATTCCTTCAATATTCAATCTTGGTGCCATATGTCTTTATCTTCACAATGAGAGCCACAACAATTAGAGTTCTTTTAAATTCGTAAACTCTTGGTAATGGTAAGACACACATGCAAGGTTAAATGCTGGAATTTTTGAACTCTAGAATCTCTATGAATCTACTGTTGAAGAAGCGAACAAAGTTCATTACAACACATCATCAAACACCTGTTGTACAATACAAAGACAATAATAATACTAACCTGCAATAGAAATTAACAAATCAAAAAATGAAAGCAAGAGACCAAAAAATATATTTAGAACTCCAATTCTTCAAAGAAATTGAAATACCTCAAAGAAGAAACAACAAAGCTGAAACATCAAAGACGAAACAACAAAGAAGTGTGCATGAGCAGAACCAAGAAAGAAGAGATTCAGAGAAGCACAATCTAGAAATTGCACAAAAAGAAAACAAAAGGACACAAAACAGGCCAAACAAAAGAGATGATTCATAAAAGTACAACGAACAAACAATTGCAGAAAAAGAAAATAAATCGATGAAAACAACAAAGGGAAAACAAAAAACCTACCAATTTGAAGCTTGGAGGATCTGAGTTGTAGAAGTTAGCTGAGAGAAGGTGATGGTTCACTTTTGATTTGTTTGATTTTCGTATATATGTAAAGGCAATAGGACAGCATACATGCAAATTAATATAGAACCCTCCACGTGTTGAACGACAAATAAAAGAGGGCCAGAAAGAGTCCTATATTAGAAGGGATCAATTATAGGTTTTTTATATAAAGATACAAATACTTAAGGCTAAAGGTACAATTACTTAATGCCATGATGCTTGTAAAAAGGTACAAATACCTAATGCTAAAGGTACAAAGAGTTAATGCCATGTTAGTCCCATTGTTGTTGGCTTATATAAAAGAGTAATATATATAGATTTTATAACAGTTATGACAATTTGAAAGGAAGGAAATGACTTTTTATATCATGGTGGTGGCCTTTTTATCAATGAAATGATTTTAGATTTTACAATTAATTTTAATAATCTAGTAAAAATAAAATGAGATACTAATTTATTTGTCTAGCCAATATTTTTTGCGCATGACGCGGGTTGTAATCACCATATATCAAAACTGAAAAGTGAAAACCAGCAAAGATTGTGATCTGGTGCGCCGTTTACGCACGCACTACAAACCAGATTTAGCACCCATTTTGTTGGAAATGGAGCTTCCTGTAATTGATCTGGCACCCTATCTGGAAATCTGTAGCGATGAGTTGGATTCCCATATTAAGAGTATGTGCTTGGAGGTGAGTCGAACCCTAAGAGAAACTGGAGCTTTATTGGTGAATGATCCGAGGTGCACCGCTGAAGATAATGATAAGTTCATTGATATGATGGAAAAGTACTTCCAACAGCCTGAAGAATTTAAGCGCCTTCAGGAGCGCCCTCATCTACATTATCAGGTCATCCCCAACTTTTGTATTTCCTATCTTATGAATGCTTGTATCATTCATAAGTGTTGTTGATGATAATCTGTTTGAGATTTTCTCTCTGTATTATTCTCAAGATCAAAGTCATTTAAATACTGAATTTTAGCTATAATCCTGATTATATTTACTCCAATTTGAGTGTGTTGTCTTATCTGAGCTTGATCAGTTTGGTGGCC
>JAJONR010010266.1:0-31132 GCA_029582245.1 Solanum etuberosum
AATACATTTTGACTCCAATTTTGACGGTACATGGGTTACATTATTTCCATTCAAGTGTTTCAAGAGATTTACAATCCTTAAAATACATTTTGACTCCAATTTTGACGGTACATGGGTTACATTATTTCCATTCAAGTGTTTCAAGAGATTTACAATCCTTAAAATACATTTTGACTCCAATTTTGACGGTACATGGGTTACATTATTTCCATTCAAGTGTTTCAAGAGATTTACAATCCTTAAAATACATTTTGACTCCAATTTTGACGGTACATGGGTTACATTATTTCCATTCAAGTGTTTCAAGAGATTTACAATCCTTAAAATACATTTTGACTCCAATTTTGACGGTACATGGGTTACATTATTTCCATTCAAGTGTTTCAAGAGATTTACAATCCTTAAAATACATTTTGACTCCAATTTTGACGGTACATGGGTTACATTATTTCCATTCAAGTGTTTCAAGAGATTTACAATCCTTAAAATACATTTTGACTCCAATTTTGACGGTACATGGGTTACATTATTTCCATTCAAGTGTTTCAAGAGATTTACAATCCTTAAAATACATTTTGACTCCACTTTTGTCGGTACACGAGTTGTATTTTTTCTATTAAAGTGTTTTAAGAGATTTACAATCCTTAAAATACATTTTGACTCCAGTTTTGACGGTACATGAGTTAAATTTTTTCCATTCAAGTGTTTCAAGAGATTTACAATCTTTAAAATACATTTTGACTCCAATTTTGACGGTACATGGGTTACATTTTTTCCATTCAAGTGTTTCAAGAGATTTACAATCCTTAAAATACAGTTTGACTCCAATTTTGACGGTAAATGAGTTGCATTTTTTTCGTTAAAGTGTTTTAAGAGATTTACAATCCTTAAAATACATTTTGACTCTAATTTTAACGGTACCCGAGTCACATTTTTTCGTGACATCTTCTAATTTTTCCAAAGATTACTCCAGTTTAAAAAGTGGCTATTTTTAGTTAAATTTTTAGAACTTTTTTAGATTTATAAAATAAGTAATTCATAATTGTTTCCCCATATTTTTGCATTATTTAAACTATTTTAATTTATTTTTATCATAATTTTGTGTGTCCTCTATGTCAACACTAGTTACAATAGCCCGTGCAAGCACGGGCCCAATGTTACTTTATTTGTTTCAATTTATGTGACACAGGTAAAATTAAGAGAGTCAATTAGATTTTATATGATTTTTAAATATTTTAAGTTGTTAATTATTGTATTTATATCATTTTAACATATTTTTTAAAAGAAAATATATGCTACTACATTTATCCTATTTTTTGTGGTACATATGAAGTTTTGAGAGTTAACCAATTTTTTAATATGTTTTGAACTATTTTAAGTTGTTAAATTTTAAAATATTTAATGTTTTTAATTATTATGATTTATAGTACCTTTAACTTAATTTTCAAGTAATATATGTTACTGCTTCTGTTTCAATTTATGAGGCACATTTGAAATTTTAAGAGTCAACCAAATTTCTTTATATATATATATATATATATATATATATTGAGTTGTTAATTATTGTAATTTATAGTAATTTTCAAATAATATTATTAGTATAATCTTTGTCCCAATTTATAGATACATGTGCAATTTTGAAGTCAAACAAATTTGTAATATGTTTTTTAATATCGTAAGTTATTAATTATTTTGATTTATAATATATGTTACTTCGTCAATCTCAACTAAGGTAGCACAAGTGAAATTTTGAAAATCAATTAAATTTTAATGTATTTTTAAAGAAAACATCATAAATTGTTAACTATTAGTATAATTTGTAATTTTTTTTTTTTAATTTGTAGATACATAACAATTAACCTGCAAAGATTTGTAGGAAAAGCAAACATATACATGTTTTAAATGAATAGGCCCACAAACTTAAATGAAGTAGTACTAATAGATAATGAAACAAAATTAAATAAAGTAGTAATACATAATAAAGGTTAAATTTCAAAAACAGCCTCTTGAACCCGCGTGACCATCCATGAGAAAATAAAAAGTTGCAGCTTAACACCATCAGAGGAGAAATTTAGTAAATTACCAAAGTGGCCTCTTGACCTCAAGCTCCTCTCCTTCCTACTTATAATATACTAGTAAAGGTAGTCCGGGCCCAACATGAGTATAGTATAGATATGTGCTTCAAATATGTACAACGATGAAACAATCAAAATGAATATCAAAATACTATTACAATTTTCCGATGAATCTAATCAATATTTTTGAGGTTTGTATTTGCTCTTCATAGTATCCTGATAAACCAGTAGGTTCTTCTGTATCAAAGCATAGCCAATATTTTGTTTACTTGATAGGTGCGAAGCGTCGTACCGATCCCACTAATGTTGTGTGCTGGAAAGAAATTGTTTATGTGATTTGTGTTCTTGTATGTTAGTGAAAAATTAGAGTATAACAGAATTACCAGATTACAACTGAAAATAAAATGAAGAGATAAAAATCTCTTCAGGCTGAGGCGCGGATATCTCGCTCTCTTTAAGGAGATTCAAGCCCACTGTAGCAAAAAAATTTCACCGGTCCAGCAGCAGTCCTTCTTTGACTTGTCCCCTCCAGGATACAACAACCTTAACACAAAGTATAACTCAACAACTCTGGACAAGAGTTGAGTTCAAAGCTCCACAAATAGAACACCTCCCTGCAACTAATAAGAACTCTCTTTTTTAACTAACTTTTTCCTCTCTATATTTTTCTTGTATATAAAACAAATGAAGACCACCACTATTTATAGTAGAAGAAGTCTTCCTAGCAATGAATAGGAAAATAATGGGGTAGTAAATAGTGAAGATAAATGGATTAGAGGTTACATAGATTACAAAGAATAACGAAGGAATTAAGAATGAAATAAAGTGAGGGCTAACCAATGCCAATGGCTGATGAAGAAGCTGCCCATTATTCTTGACTCCAACGTTCACTGGAACGTTTTTTCTCACAATGAATTCAGCCAATAAAGCCAAAAGTAATGGCATTACATGGCCACCAAGTCAAAGACCAATTGCATGAGTAATTAGGCAGTTTAAGACACAAACAAAATGAGCTACTTTAATATAGAAAAAATAATATTAAAATGCTCAATAACCAACATTGTATTCTCATCGCCAGTGGACATATGCTCCCGATAAGGCAACATAAGGTTAATCATGTGAAAACACAGATTGCTGTAAATAAATTCTTAAAAATCTTATTAGTATAGCAACAAGGGAAGTAGTAAAAAGAAAAGTAATTTTATTTCTTGCTATGGTAACACAACTTTAAGAATAAGAGACTGAATTAACAATAAAATGCTATATATGAACATCATGTGATTTTTTCCCACTATAAGTCAAATTAAAACATTACCCAAAATGTTGAAACCTATTCAGTTTTTAATTTCCTTTAGTTTTGACTTATTTCTCTTTTCTTACACAATGTGGTGGCAGAAGATGAGTCGATTATAAAGAATAAAAAGATTGTTAGGCTCTGCATATGTAATATTTGGCTTCAAAATTGCAAATGCAAATGCTATATCAAGAACAAATTTAAACAAATAATATAAAAAATCATAGACAAGCATAAATAATCTCAAGAAGAAAATCTATTGTATAGAAAGGCAAGAACAAACAGAGATTTTGGAGACGACTCCTTATTACACCACACATGAAGATCTTTAGTCATTAAAAAATGCACTACATTTGAAAGATTCGACACACACCTAATAAGATTTTTGAAGAGTCCAAGCAACATAAGTTATTCCTTCTTAGTTCCTCCATTGATGAGGTTAGCTCTGTGTTATTGTCATGTACTTTTTCTCTCTCTAATTCTAAGGATTAAGCTTTCCGCTAACATAACAAATAAAGAAAGAAAAGCAGGGAAGAGGACTAACCTTTATCCTAGAAGATGGGGCATTTTGTCCAAGAAATACATCATTTGGATCACTCGGGCCTCATTTTTTTAAAACTAAGATTAAGATGTCTTCGTGTATACACTACAAGAAATGTCATTTTGTGACAACTTTTTGTGGCGACATATAAAGCTGCCACAAATTTAAGGTTTTTTTGGCAATTTTATATGTTGCCACAAAAACTAGTGGTTTTAGTGGCGACACCTACTGTTGCCATAAAACGTAGCATATTTGGTGGCGATTCAACTCATGTCGTCACAAATAGGTAGTACTTTTTTTGCTAAAATTTAGTTGAAAGAATACTTGTGGCGACTTGTATATAGTCGCCGCAAAAGGGTAATTTGGCGACTGTATCGCCGCTATTTATGGAGCTTTTGTAGCAACTATTTATGTCGCCACTAAAGGCGAGCTTTTGTAGTAACCTTTTATGTCGCCGCTAATCGCTATGGTGACAACTCGCCAAACTGCATAAAGGAAAGGTCATTAATAACCAAATTCGAGCAGAAGCCAACATGAATAGTTGATGAGGTTTAGAAGGAGCAAACCTTAAATACGGCCATTTGGTTTCTTTGATCAATCAAGAAAGAAGCTTCGTCGAACACTTAAACAAAGCAAGAACGAAGACACTACAACTCAAAAGTTAACCAATTCACGTACAACTACAGAAGATTTGAATCTATCTATTTTGCTAATTTCAGAAAGAAATACCGTGAGGAAGATTAGAAAGAAGAGGAGAATCTAGAGAGGAACAATCCAGAAGTGGAACGACCGGCCTCTTTTAGAAACCACCGCCTGAATGAACCAATAGAAGGCAAGAAATCAAAATCAAAGCTCACCTGAACTCTAATAAAGTGCAAAGGAAGGAGAGTGCAAACGTTTGGAGAAGGAGGTGTCTGGCGGTGGCCATACTTGCAGAATAATTCACTCTTCAGAATAAACGTTCTGACAATTCAATATTATAGACATTCATCTATACACTAATGTTTTATAAAAAGCAGCTAATAGCAGCAAGTTGACATATACTCGTAACAAAATAAAGACTCCTATTGTAGCTAAAGAAAAATATCACCTTTAAAAGAAAAAAAGTTATGGAGACAATTAAACACTGATTCCAACTAGAAGTATATATGTAAGTGTTGATAATCACATCTGCTCCCCAATTGTCCTTGTATATTTCCAGAAAAGTACATGAAACGACATGAATATTCACAATTTTAATCGAAGTACACTTCCTAAGTTCGTCAGTTTGAGCAAAATGAGGTTTTTACACTCATAGGAGAAGATGTGTGAATCAACTTGGAATCGTGTCCCCTTCTCGTATAGTTATTCACAGTACAGTAGTGTCCAAAAACATATACAACAGAAAAGATAACAAAGATGTTGGCATCAAGCTTCAAACTTATAGCAAAATTCTGAAGCTATCGAGATTTTCACCAAACGATGACCACCATATCACCCTTCTGCCTTAATAAAATGTGGAGAAAGTAGTTTCGTTACTCCAATTCCCCTGTGGGTTTCAACATGAAACAGTTCTTTCAACTTCTCATCACATATTATTTGCCTCTCAGACGGATCCTTCAAGGTAAAGAAAGGAAACCAGTCAGACCATTACATAAAGCATAAAGCTGAATTTGGGAATGCAACTTTTGTCACTCAACCAAACATTAGCTTTCTCAATGATACTCAAAAGGAACTGTAAAATGCTTATAGGCACACACTAATGAATTCCTAGTGTTCTTTCTATGTATATAAGAAATTTGCATCATGTTTGCATCATGTTTTACATGCTCATCTAAACTTCTTTCTAGATGCAAAGTTAAGTTTCTTTTGTTTGATAAGTGACGCAAAGTTAAGTTTCCTAATCACTGAATGGACTCTTGCTTCTCATAATATATACTAGGACTCAAAGAAAATAAAACTTGTTTCAACAAATTAGTTAGCAGGATAAAATACTCCCCACTGTCTAAAAAAGGTTCTTTTCTACATGAAGAAAGTCTTCTCATCTTACTCTTCAGATAAATAAAGTTGGTGATAGAAGAGACAAAAGGGAATTCAGGCCATACACAAAGAATGTACCTAGGCAATTATGACGTATTTAACAATCAATTCTCAAGCAACACTCTGAAATTAATTAATTGACGATGTTTTCTAATAAAAAATAGACCACTGGCAAGATAATGAGGAAAAGTACTTCGGGAGAGGACAAGTGAGCATGAGTTACATTGTTGTTTCTAATTTTGCAAAATTCTATACTTATGTTTCATTTTATAACAGCGTCCAAGCCAACTTACACATGCCTCGACTATTTCATTAGGTACCTGCTACCTCCACCAGCACAAGTATAAAGTATCAGATAATTCTGCTAACCAAAACTTAGATAGATCATAAGAAATAACATGTAGAAACTAGAAACCTTTTTAGGATCTAAAAAATCAAAGAGTCTTTTAAAGGGGTCCACTATACTAGGAGGTCTTTTCAAAGATTCTTCTTTAGAGTTATTTTTGTTAGACTCAACAACATGCTTTCTCTTGTCTGGAATAAGAATCATCTTCATCTGATTCATTTTCTTTAGAGTGTCACTTGTCTTCTTCCAAACTCAGGTAATCACTTCACTTGCCTTTGTTCTTGGCAGTAGGCAAAATCTTCATCAGAATCGTAGTGCGCATTTTTATTTTTCTCATCTTCAAAGAATTTACGATTCTCCCCTAGACCTTCCAGACAAGTGGCTATGAAACCAAATGTTAGAAAATTCGGAAAGTGGGAGCACTCTCAAATTCTCTTGAAGATGAGTCAGAAAATGATTCTTCTTTACTTCATTCAACTTGATTACATAAATGGTTAAACAATGTAGGTATGTAAATGTTCTCTTTTAACATGTACCTAGTCTAGTACATTTATCATACTACAAAACCATGCATGCATCCTTAAATAATTTTCTAACATATGAACTAAGAAATTATAAATATCATACAAACCAAAAAGTTTTTTCTTCTTCCAACACATGGTTCAATTTTCTAGCATAATCCCAAAAGCTAGCTCTTGGGGTTGAGCTGGCCTAAGGTCCATTTCTAGGGGTGTCAAAATCAGCCCATACAATCATAACCCACCCAACCGGTTTATGTTTGGGCAGATAAATAATTCGCTTAATTTATTAACTTGGCTCATTTTGACCTGCTTAGTTCAGCCCAAATTGACCCATGAGAAATTGTCTAAATATTTTTAAAACGACTATATTTTTATATGGTTCATAGTCATATATAAGGAAAAAAGTTTTATTAGGTACTCTAGCAAATTATAAGAAAACATTAAATTTAAAACTTGGTAAGAATTGGGAAGCTTGGGTTATGACCCGGTTTTTAGCTCATTTCAACCCAACCCACTTCAGCCCAAATAATATTTAAGCAGGTCAAAGACCCGCCCATTTATGACATTCTCCAATTCAGCCCAACCAACCCATTTGACACTCCTATCCATTTCATAACATAGTATCAAGCTAGACCCATCCTAGATATTGGGTTACCTAATGTTGGCCCCTATGTTATGCTATTGTGTTCCAAATGTTAAGTCATGGACCCTAAGGGGGGAGGGCTGATGGTATGGGTAGAAGTCACTAGTTTCTTTATATGATTTTGGACAGTCTATTTTCTATAGAATTTTTTTACGGAAAGTTGAATTCATTAAAAAATGCAGGGCAAGGCTGCTTACAATAGACCCTTGAGGTCCGGCCATTCCCTAGACCCACATAGAGTGAGCTTTAGAGCATCGGGCTGTCCTTTTTCCTTTTTGAATTCATTAACATAGTTTTCTTCCATAACTACTTGGAACCGACTTAGTCCTTCCTAAAATCAGACCTTAGAGGTAATAACAGTAGACACCTGACTGGCTTCATGTGTTTAGAAGATACCAGTAAGCATTACAAGAAAACTATTTTGTGTAGCAAATGAAAGCATTGAACACCTGTCTAAAACAAGCAACATTCAAGTATGAATCTGTTACCAGCAACATTTAATGCGACTAAAGGCAAAAAAAATGAGCACCTACCACAGGTCATAGCGAGAATGACCTAGCTAAAGCAATCTTTAAAGTGAGAAGTGAAGGATTGTAATATCTCTAAAAGGGAAAGGCATAAGCTGAGATTAATCCAGTGCAGAGATAAATTAGAACAGATACCACAAATTAATCTCTACCTGTAAGCCATTTTGCTTAATGTATTCCCAAATTCTTTTAACAACATTGGGTCGAGACAATTCACTCTCTCCAGTACCAAGGAAATTAATCAAGGCATTAGAAAGCCGGAGTGGAGCATGCATACCAGAGTTCTTCTGCTTTTCCTCTTTCTTTGGCTCATCTGAATCTAATCAAATAAAGGTGAGATCAAATACACTGTTAACAAATTGCGCACAACGTATGGACAAGAATAGAAGTATAGAACTATGAATGAATCTAAATTTGTTAGCAACAAAAACAATGTAGGGAAAGATAACAACCCTTTACTATTTTTAAAGGTACATCATGGAGCAGAACTGAAATGAAGTAGCAGGAATAAATGCTAAAATGAACATCTAAGAGATTAAAACAAGTCTTTGGCATAAGGATAGTAGGCAAAAGCAACTTCCGCAGCTGGGAGCAAAACATAAAAACATTGACAGAATAGTAGTTGAAGCTAAGTTATTACCTCCATCCTCCTCTTGCTTCCGCGGCTTTTTGTTTGCTGTAGAACTTTTTTCCTTTGCAGTAGAATTTACTGAACCAGAAGTTGTTATTGTAGAAACTGAATCACAAGTCACAGAGAGGTGAAAAGTAAAAATTTGAAATGCAAGACTTCAAGCATGTCAAGAATTAATCATTCAACAGGATTTTAGTTTTTAAACCCTAAACTAACAAGATGCAACATCAGCTATATTACATACATAAGATTAATATTTCCTCAAATAGTATTATTGAGTTACATGCTTACCACAAGTTGGATTTAAAACAAAACAGCTTACATGAGGAAACATCTATCATTCTTCATCCCAGATTACACTCCTGAAATTACTGTTTCCCCACATATTATTATTGACTACAAGCTAGCCTTGGACTGCAACTTAATTGCACAGAATGACAAATTAAGACCAAACAGTTACAAAGAAATAAGGTGGCCACAATATGACACGAAAACTAGTAGAGCATGTGTACTTTTCAGAAACTAGTATAAGACCATTTTGGTTTAGACAGTTAAGGAGTACAGTTACATGGTAGAACATTAATAAGTCAGCAACATACAAACACAAATCTAAGATTGCAGCCTCTCCAGAAACTATGTAATTAATCTGAGAAGAATTGCAGCAAGACTTTATGAGAACTAAGCATAAGTCTGTAACAGCTTATTTAAAAAGCAGCTCTGTGAAAGCGATTAATGTACAAAATTTTCTAAGTGGGAAGAATCAAGTGTCGTAGTAGAGTTTTACAGAAAGTATCAGCAAACCAAGAAAATAGAGAAGGAAAAAGAAAGAACAAAGAGAAGCGTCCAATACCACCATCAGAATCCAAAGGCCAGATATGCTTTGTCAGGGCCTTGTTCATTTCGAACATGCCTATGGTATCCACACCAAAAAGCTCGCGCAATGTGTCATCACAGTTTATAATCCGCTTATCTGATGGATTTTTCAAATCATTTTCATTTATATAGTGCCACATCCTCTTCACCACCTTCATAGAACATTTGTAAGGGTTTATTTAGTTCATGCATGTTATATCCATGGCAATTGGCAATGGAGACTTTAAACAATAAGAAGAGACAGACAGACAGACAGAAGCATGCAGAATTGTGATACCTCTGTCCTTGCCAGTTCAGCTTCCCCAGTAATTTTCTGAAGTTGCGGAGAAAGGCTCCATAGTTTGGTAAATCCACCAGCTTTCCTTTTACCATTTTCATTCTTCTTCCCAGGCCTAATAGGATTGAATGCACCATTAGCTCAACTAGTATAGACTAGACTAAAATATAGAGTTCCTTTTAAGAGGCAAATAAGCAAAATAAATTTTCGCATACACAATCATGCAGATTTCATATTTTCTCTCCCACTCAGCAGTCAGCATGATCAGATTAATAACTAATCAAATATAATGATACTTATTGTTTGCCGCAAACATTAAAGTTTGAAATTTCAGGGTCAACAGGTTTGATAGAGACTGGTCAGCTATCAGAATCTGTAATGATGGATCTGTGCATAAACAAAAGAGCGATAAACTAGCTTACCATCACTAATCAGCAAATATCACCTCAACTTTTTGTTATTATGGTAGGGACTTTTTATGAGAAACTTTTTATTATTAATTTAAACATCATCTAAACTTAAATGAACCTAGTAATGCAGATCCAGACATGAGTAAAGATGTCACACAGCCACCAGAATTAAACTACAGACATGATTCATTCCCCAGCAGTATAGCAGTGACTTCTCCCAGAGAGAAAATGAGAGCACTCTCTCAGCAAAACTAACTGAAGTTCTAGCAAGATAAATTCTCAGGTAATGAAAGGGACATATAATCTCTCAGGTCACAAAAGGAAGATGCTGACCCTATAATCTCCTAAGCTTTTTGATTGGGACTACTCAAAAGAAATGAAAGTAAGATTTTCATCAACCTAATTGGTCTGTAAAATGTCGACTTTAGGTCTATTTAACATTGATGCTCCTCTTCTTTTGCACTTTCCCTGAGGGGTTAATAGGGTACATAAAGGAAACAAAATGGTAAAAGTGAACATGATAGTGTATTTTGATTTAACATTGCACTAGCTTTCTTAAGTATTCCTTTTTCCTTTCCTATTTCTTCAAGCCGATCGACCACTAAGAGATTTACCCTTCTGTTCTCTTTTTAAGTTTTTGGTTGCATCTGCTTTCGCTCTTCATACGAGTAATTAACCCTAGTACAACCAGGTAATTTCTCTATTTCACTCACACTACAGAGAGGTTCTTTGTTTTAAGAAATGCAGAGGTTGGCTTTAGTTTGCGTAACTTCTTAAAGAGATTTTTATGCTGATTTCTGGAAATATATCGGTTGCACTTGCAGTCATGAGAAAGAATGAGAACAAGAGTAGCTAATGCCTTCCACAAAAAAGAGGATGAACAAGCAATAGTCTCCCAGGCTAATGCATCCAGAAATACTACATTTACTTTTTATCATTTTCTTTAAGAATAAATTTATGACAAGGGAAACCCGCAGCCGCTACCCTTTGGGTGGGCACAAGGTAAAACCCCCGCTCCTATCCAATAGCTCGCAAACCACATAGGAGAGGTAACCCGCACTAGGCAAGCCCGGTATGACGAGCTCGACCCAGAAGGCAAACCCCCTGCTTTCGTTGGCAAGGGGTTTCGAACTTGAGACCTCCAACATGGAAGTTCCAAGCCCAAACCACTAGGCCACCCCGAAGGGTCAATATATCAACAATTAGAGGTCAAACGTTTTGTGAAGATGAAGGTTCTAGAATGTAATGCCAGCTGTCAGTCACAACAATGTCAAGATATTAGTTAGCAGTTAGTTAGTTAAAACTGTCAGTAATCTGTTAGAGGTGAGTGGAGTGAATTGATTGTGATCTGTATATAAGTACTAATGCATGCAATGTAAATGATATGAGAGAATGACATAACAAGGAATCCAATTCTTTTTTTGCTTTCAATTCCTTTTCTCTCTTAATTCTCCATAGCTACAGCTTCCGTTGAAGAAGACTGTAAGCTTTCTTAACACGTTTACACCTCTTCAAGCAAATCAAAACGCAATCTGGATACAGTACTAATATAATTGGTCAATGGAAAAGGAAGTGACAGAAACATAAGGATGAAAAATTGACAGAGATTGTAACTTTGACAACAACAAAAACATTTTTTAAACAAAGCAGGCAGTAGCAGAAAGCCGCGAGATTTCTACTTTCTAATCTCTCTCCCTCTCCCCTCCCCTAGTACCCACCTTCCAACCAACCTGAGTCTTTTCATCTTTTCTATAACTCATAGTGATCCTTTTTGACAACTCTTTAATTTCAATTTTCAACTGGCATATTTATGACCACAAGATTAAAGAACATTTCGTACATTCCACATATCTTAAGTTTAACATGACAAGATTCGAAAACCAGAAATGCAGAGAGGAAAATGGAAACAAGAACCCTTTAGATACTGCACAATAAATCGGAGGTACAATCACTATATTCTTGCATGATTGTAATAGTATCGTCTTAAAATAGAAGCAACAAAATCTATAATAATATTTGAATAAGACATTTAAACATAGCTCAGAATTTGAATAGATATGAATGAACACATATTTAGACTTCACATGCATTAAAGAAATACATACTTTTTCTTAGAACTTTTTCGTTTTACTTTAGCAACAGCCTCAGATTCCTCTTCTTCTTCCTCCTCCGGGTCTTCTTCTTCTTCCTCCTCCTCCGGGTCTTCTTCTTCTTCACTCACTTCCGCTTTAACTTCCGCTGACGGTCCTTGATCGTTTTCTTCTTCCACTTCTTCCTCATTATTCTCATTTTCTTGGTTAACTTGATAGTGGCTTTCAAGGTAAAGATTAATTTGCTCTCGAATAAACACTTTTCTATCCGATAAATCGATATTGAAGTCCTCTTCGAGCTTTCGCCGGACGTCATTGTTGGTGGTGATGTTGAGGTCTGACGTGCTTAGAAACTCACGCAGCCGGTCGACGAGCTCGGTGTCCGATACCATTTCCTCTGGTTTGGGTAAAGTTAGAAAGAGGAGAGAGAGAGAGAGAGGGGGGAAATGAAATGGCTATTTAGGGGCTGAGGTGGAGTAAAAGGGCAAAATTCCGTGGATTCTGTGGGGTAACCGTCTACACGTGGGTCTCGAGTAGCGACGAGAAGGGTATTTCTGGAACAATAATATGAATTTTGTGCACCTGAATAATAAAATTAAAATTGAAAATAATTGGTAAATCATTTTCGCTGCTCTAAATTGACAAATTAGTCCTTATCTTTCTGTTGTTTAGGGTCGGTCATTGGACTCGATAATTCACGTGCTCTAAAAGCGACTGGCCGTTGCCTTTTTAACATGGGAAAATTATGCACGATAAAGCCTATTTTAGTTATTATATAGTTATAGTTTAAGTAAATTATAATTCGCGACTATATTTTTTTAATTTTTGTTATTTCTTCAATTTGTATAATTTGTTTGATTTGTATAAATCTAGAATTCGTATAATTCGGTTACTGATTATATAAATTCTGAATTTTGTATATGCTTTCCTTAGCTATTTGTATACTATTTGTGAAAAAATTATACTGTATATTGGCAAGCGAAAAATACAAACATAGTTCTGAAAAATTCATAAATGTATAAATGCAAAATTTGTATATACTTATCATATTTGTATATTCACAAGTAAAATATACAAGAAGACAGAAATATACAAACCGCAACATCCATAACAAACGAAACTATAACTATAGAACATAGTTATCGAAACTATAGCTATAGAGCCTTATTATGTTTGCTAATTTTGAAATTTCTCTCTTTTAACTTTACCAAATGTACAAGAAACTATGCCATAAGACAAATTTGGGCCTGCAAAATTGGACAGGGCTTTCCCGTCTCAAATCGAAACTGAGTCCCAATATTTACGTTCTTAAGTTGAGTATTACGTATTTCATTTTAAAGTTACTTTTTGTTATAAAGGTAAAGATCTTTTAAAGTTATTTTTTTCATGAAGGTAAAGATTTTTTTAGGAAAATAGTTAATTCCTTAAAATTAAGAAAAATAACTTTCATATAGTGAAAGAATGGAAAACAAGTTCGGCAGACTATATTCCATATAGAATTTGTTTTCTCCGTCCTTCAATATACCTTATTTTCCCCTAATCCCCTATCCTTCATTTAGGAGTGGTAAAATCAAACTCAATTTGTCCACTCCGTGCAACTCATTCAAGTTTGAGTGGGTTATTGACCCGTCCAATTAAGTTCAACTCATTTCAGTCCAATCCATTTCAACCCATTAAAATTGAGTTGAAATGCAGCTCAATTTGAGTTATGAGAAATCGTGTCAAAATATTTCTTATTTAATATATTAGTATATATAGTCATAACTCATAATATAGAAAAATAATAATTTTATTAGCTACTAAAAAATTATAAAGAACAAATAATGCAATTCGAACTTGATAAGAATTGTGCATGTTGAGTTATGACCCGCATTTCAGCTCATTTCAACGCAATTCATTTCGATCCAAGTAACTTTTGGACAGATCAATAATCTGTTCATTTATTAACTCAACCAAAATTCTACCCAAATTAAGCCCAATTGTTCATTTGACACCTAAACCTTCATTCTTACGTCCTTTATATTTGTATATATTATTATATAAATATTTTTTACTCATATACCGAACATCAAAAAATAAATAAATATACTAATTTCTTTTTTAAAAAAAATTCCTTTATATCTGAGCACCACCTAAAGAAGGAAAACAAGTACAATTATCTTGAATAAATTAAGAAGAAAGATATACTTCATTTGTAAGTGGATCTTATAATGACAAGTTAACGCCTAGAACACGATTCACATTTCTTGCCATTTTCAAAAGATTTTTTTGGTATTTAAAGTAAGGAGACCAGAGAGGAAATAAATTCAATCAGCTCTGTTTTTGTTTAATTAAAACTTAGTCATAATGCAGTTTGAATTATAACACAACTTGAGAAGATGTCAAAAGCACATTGATTTCTTCTATCTTTTTCCAAAAAAATGAAATATTAGGTAAAGAAAAAAATATTTTCTTCAGCAACAATTCGAAGCCACAATTTCTTACTTCTTGAAAAGCAAAAATTTAATTCGCTCAACACAAAATATCCTTACCAAGAACTTATATTAATCTAACTCTCTCTCATTAATTTAACTGATAAATCTCTCAAATATAACTTCAACTCTTTTCTCATCTTCAATTTTCCTTTTAACAATATTTTTATTAATCTATTAATTAAATAGAAATAAATTTTAATTAAAGTCTTTTATCCATTTTTAATTATTTTTTCTATTTAAATAATACTAATTTTAAAGTGAATTTCAATATTGTTTCTTTTTCATAAATTGACATTGAAATATATTTATATCGTAAGAAAATTTATATATACAATTGGCAGACTTTGCTTTATATTGCCTACATGTTCGCTTTTCTAATTTAGTAATGGTGGCCCACTAAATTTTGAGACTTAGCTAGCGTTTGATCATATATTTTCAAATATTATTTGAGTTAAAATTTGGGTGAAATTTCACTATGTGTTTGACCATAGTATTTGGGAAACACATTTCACTTTATTAGGAAATATGACTTATACCCATAAGTTTTAAAAACTATCAAAACTAACCATAGGTTTGTATTACAAGTTAATTGGATCTTCGTTGTAACAAATAACAAGTAGTGTCCATGACATTAGAACAATGTGGTAGTTCGGAGTGAGTGCAACAACATCATTCTATACATCGTGAAGTAGACAAAACACATGACTTTGTTACCCTGAGTCGATTGTTTATCATTTTCATTAAGAACCATATCATCACTTCATATTCAATGAATATTTCATCACTATTTTAGTGTTTACGTAAAAAATGATGGAATACAACGCAAACAACTATTATAGAGGGTGTTTTTGTAAAAGATAAAAATTTGATGTAGAATCAATTTTTTTAAAAATCTCAAATAATGAGATTTGGCCCCAATACTAATTTTTTCTAGTATTTGAGAATTTGAGTTATTTGCCAAAAATATTTGCCAAATAATAATAAATTGTATGAACAAATATTATTTATCAATTTTCCTCCCAAATTTTACTTGGAAAATCTATAGTCAAACGGGTCCATAGTAACACCTAGACAGGCTTTTTAATCGAAGGTTCTATCAGTAGAAAAGGTTTAAGAATTACTTAAGCACAATCAATGATCAATATATATATAAATAAGCACATTTCAACCTAATTGAGTAAAACAATTTTAAGTACGGGTAATGCTAAATGGCCAGAAAATTTGATCAGAATTTGACCAGAAATTTAAAAAGTCTATAATATTTTTTTAATTTTAAAATAAACTAATCTTTTTTCTATTTTTTAATTAAAAGGAATTAAAGTTAAAAAATAAAAATATTTAAAAAAATAAAATAACATAATGTAAAATATGTTATTTTATCATTCTAGCCAAAAGAATTTTTCCTTTAAGTAAAATAATTTTAAAAACCTTGACACAAATATGGAGAACGTAAAACGAATAGTCGGTGCAAATAAGTCCTTTTTATGGGGATTGGCGTGGGGCTTTTATTTTGAGATACATAAATAAACACATGTATTATCTCAAAAAAATTCTCTGATCACATAGCTGAAACGATGGTAATAATTCAGTCCTTA
Organism: Solanum etuberosum; assembly: GCA_029582245.1. NCBI lineage: Eukaryota > Viridiplantae > Streptophyta > Magnoliopsida > Solanales > Solanaceae > Solanum > Solanum etuberosum. The sequence continues at coordinate 16,317 of JAJONR010010266.1, forward strand.
ATCCAAAAAATTTAATCCATACGTTTGATCATAAATTTAAATATTCTTTACTTTAATAGAAATTTATAAAATTGAAGATAAAATTATGTTTGTTTATATTTATTGTCAAGAAAAAAAGACAACTTTATTTAAAAAATAAAACGGAGTAAAAAAACATGATTAAAATTTAAAATCTAACTCCAAGTTAAATTTGAAACTTTATAATCAAATACTAATTTTAAAATAATATAAAATATGGCTCCAGAAAAGCACACGATTGAGGCAAAATGATAAGAAATAAAATAAAAAACGATGGGGTCTTTAAAGGATATTGTTTTTGTATGAAATCTTAATTGTAACGCATTTGTTGGACCCCATACTTTCCAAATCATAGTACGTACACACAACAACCAACATAGCACATGGGTCTCCCTCATAATTATTTTTATCTTCTTTCTCTCTTTCCATATTTCATGTTTTTCTAATTCACACCAAATAAATAAGGCATTAATATATATACATATATATATATATATATATATATATATATATCATTTAACTTAGTTTTATTTTATATTTATGCTTTTTAAGAGTTACGGTTGGGAGGCCAGAAGTATTTTTTTGAGAAAAAATACTTATTTTGAGGAATTAAGTGTTTGACAAATTCTTAAAACTGTTTTTAAATGGAAGCAGAAGCAGTTTTTCTGCTGTTGGAAAGAAGCTAAAAATTTCTGTTTTAAAAAAAAAGCACAATCACAAATAGAAAATTAAATTTTTTAAGACTAAAATATCCCTTACATATATACATATTTATGAATATATCACTTATTAATTAATCAACATATCTCATAAGTTTGATTGATTTTTATTCAAGAATTTTATTTTTTATTTTACTTATGTTTTTATTATTATTTATATATTATATTGTATATATTACTTTATGTATTATTTTACAGAATTAGAAATAAAAGTAACAACAATATTTTTGTATGATTAAATATGAGAAAAAATAACAATTAAAGATTTAGACCCTCCCAAAAAAGTAACAAATAACAAATTTTCTTTTCTTAATTGACGTATTATTTTATTTAGATTGAATTTTTAAAACTTTAGAGTATTATAACAAAAAAAAAAAGGATAATAACTAAGATTGAATTCAAAAAATAGGTAATAAATAACAAAAAGATTCTTCTTTTCAAAAAAATTCAACAATATTTATCTATGTACAATATGATTGAAAATTTGAATATGTACATTTCAAATAATTAAATTAAAAATGTAATTAAAGTTTCTGTATTAAATGTTTAAAATAGTTTCTCTCTATAAAATAATCTTAATATTAAAAGCACATCGATACTTGCCTTTTTTCGTAATTTTTTACTCTCAAAAACATTTTTTAAAGAAAATCAGCCAAACACAAATTGCTTATCAAAAACACTTTTTAAATGAATTTGTCAAACACAAATTGCTTATTTTGAAAAGCACTTTTCTGAAAAGTTATTTTAAAGATGTGTTTCTAAAAATAAACAATTTTTAGCAGCAATGCCAAACAAACACTAAATTTGAGTATAGACACTTAAATTTGTATAAAACTGAATTAATAGACACATGAGTCCTACGTGACATGAGGATAATAGATACTACGTAGGACGCAGATTGTCATGTAGGACACATTTGTCTATTTATTCAACTTTATACAAGTTTAAGTGTCAAGTTATACATATCCAAAATTGATAAACATAAATATGAGTTGAGACCAAATTAAAGAGGATATTTATATATTACACCAACAAATAATATTCCCTCAGTTCCTCTATTAAAATTTTTACTTTTCCACAAAGGCAGCTAAAGTTTCTGTAAATATAATAGGGACAAAAAGTGCTAATTTTTGAAGGAATTATTTTGAACTTGCCCAAACATAAGAAACCATAGTTGTAATTTTCTCTGTTATTTGCTGGCTGCTGCAACTTTAATCTTTCTAGTACCTAATCATTGCTAAATTTCTATACTCATTCTTCTTTATCCTCTCTCTTTACTCTTTACACCTGGAAAATGAAGGCAAAAGTAGAAATGAAAGATGGGAATCAATATCAATACTGGTCATATTTTGCTTATCCAAAATCAAATTGTACGAATTTTAATCAATATTTTAAAATGTTACTATATTAATATAAAAAAATACTATAACTTATAATATTTTTCATATAATTTTAGTTTAATATAAAAAAATAGTCAAATTGAGTGTCGTAAAGCCAGAGGGAGAGCAGGAAGCAGGTAATGTCCCATAAATATGTGAAAACGCGTGAATACGCCGAATAAGAGAGTTGGCATTAGATAGCTAGGCCCATCCAATTGTACCTTTACTACCTACCCATTCATTATTTATCTGCTGCTTCATATTCAAACTGCTTCACTCCTGAAGATAGTGAAGCAACCTATCAAGAACTCAGAAAGTGATAGCTTCATATATACCATTCTTTCATCCCCCAATTTTAGTTCAAGAACTCAGAAAGTGATAGCTTCATATATACCATTCTTTCATTGCCCCCCCCCCCAAATTTTAGTTCAGAAACTTGGTATGTTCCTTTCTTGTTCTGTTTAAAGCTGTTATCTTTTTTTGTTATTACATTCTTGTTTGAGCTGAAAATGTTCAAGAATTTCTTAATGACATCTCTAATTGCCTCTTTTGTACTTGAAGATCTGTTACATTGTAATGTTAACTTGGATTTTGCAGGTATAGTATAAAAGGGGTTTGGGTGTCTATTCTTTCACCACTTCTCCAATGGTGAAATTTGCTTTGCTTCATTTGCTTTGTGGAATCTTTATTTTTTGGGCTGTCTCTGTGGTAAAAGCAGAGGATCCTTATAGATACTTCACATGGACTGCCACTTATGGAATGGCTTCTCCATTAGGTACTCCCCAGCAGGTTAGTAATATGTTTCCGTTTTAGTTGTTGATCTTTGTGTTGTTTTGTCACTTTGTCTTGATATGGGGTTAATGAAGAACTTCAGTTTTTTTAATGAAAGTTTTGATCTTTGAACTTGTTAGGTAATCCTTATCAATGGTCAATTCCCTGGTCCTAGGCTTGACCTTGTCACTAATGAAAATATTGTCCTCAACTTGATTAATAAGTTGGATGAGCCCCTTCTCTTGACATGGTGAGTTTCTTTTGTCCAATCTATCCCTTTATGTACTTACATTTGCTTGAATATGGCCTTAACTTCTTAAAACTTACTTATTCGTGGTTAATTTCGTTTACTGTACTTGTTTGTGTGAGCTCGTTCACATTGCCGGTCCCAAGTCAGGATAAAGGAGGAGGGTTGCCAAGGGTTTCGGAAACAACCTCTCTACCCCATGAAGGTAGGGGTCAGGCTGCATACATCTTACCCTCCTCAGACCTCACTTGTGGGATTACACTAGCTTTGTTGTTGTTGTTGTTGCACTTGTTTCTTTCAAAATGTGTTCCCCTTTTGGATTGTGGCAATTGACTAGGATGACTGCATTCTCGTGATGTTTCTGTTGCTTGAGTGTTCATGAGTAGAAGAGCTAGAAAGGGCAGAGTTAAATGTAATATTGCTTATCATGTTTAGGAACGGAATCAAACAGAGAAAGAACTCTTGGCAAGACGGAGTTTTGGGAACAAATTGTCCTATTCCTCCAAACAGAAATTACAGTTACAAGTTTCAACCTAAAGATCAGATTGGGAGCTATACTTATTTCCCTTCAACTCAACTGCACAGAGCTGCTGGAGGTTTTGGAGTGCTTAATGTTTATGCAAGATCTGTAATCCCTGTTCCATATGCAAAACCTGCTGGAGATTTCAGTTTGCTTATTGGTGATTGGTACAAGACTAGTCATAAGGTGAGTCTACTGCCTATTTCTTGTAGTCTTCTCTTTTCTATTAAATTTTGCCAACCCTATAGCTTTCTCTCTAGCTCCGCCCCTGATCAGTCAGATGCTAGAAGTAACTTATTGAGGACCCTAATTTTTGTTTCATCTAATGATATGTATAAATGCATTCTTTCTTGATATATTTGGGACATCTAATGAAAATTGAAATATACTTTTCAGACTTTTCCGCTATAGTCTAAAGATTTTTATGTATCTGTTATGTTTTCATTTTTAAGAATTTTGAGGAAATGTCAAAACTTATTTAGGAAACTGCTTGAAGGAAATTACATGAAGTTTTCCATTGCTCTCATGTATGAAGATTTTTCTTTATTACAAGGATACTCAATTTGTTCGTATCATGGGGACTTGCAGGCATTGCGGCAAATATTGGATTCAGGGAAGTCTCTTCCCTTTCCAGATGGTCTCCTTATAAATGGCCAAAAGCAGTCAACCTTCACTGGCGATCAAGGTTATTCTCAGTATTTCAATATTCTCTAATGCCCATGTTCGTTACTGAATTGCCATTCACCATCAAAATGTGCTGCTGTTTTACCCTCAACAAGTAATAACTCATTAACAACACCAATCTTGCTTTTGATTTTCAGGCAAAACATATATGTTCAGGATTTCAAATGTGGGTTTGAAAACTACCATTAACTTCAGAATTCAGGGCCACAAGATGAAGCTGGTAGAGGTTGAAGGATCGCATGTCATTCAAAATTTATACGATTCTTTTGATGTCCATGTTGGTCAATCTTTATCTATCCTTGTCACATTGGATCAATCTCCAAAGGACTACTACATTGTTGCATCTACAAGGTTCACGACAACTGTTCTTACTTCCACCTCAGTGCTCCACTACACAAACTCTCAAACACCCGTATCTGGACCTGTGCCAGCTGGTCCAGTTAATCAATTTCAGTGGTCGTTGATGCAAGCCAGAACAATCAGGTACACATCATCCAATGTGCATTCACTACCTCCTCACATCTATGCATTATGACCTCTCAAGTTTTAGAATCATGGCTTCCTTTCTTGTAGTTAGTCCTGTACTTAGTGAACTTTTTCGTTCGATTCACCATGAATGGACATTCATAGATCGCTAGGGTGAAGGGTAACCTTAAATATTTTATTAATAACAAGGGTAGCAACTACCACGAGAACACTTCAGAGAGGTAAACTGTTTGTTTGCAAGGGAAGTAACATGAGTCTTCCTGCTGCAGTGTCCTTAATGGGAATGATTATTCTGTTGCACCAGCTTAGCATTTTTAACCAAACATATAATTAGGAATATGGGAAGGAAAAGTTCCCAGCTATGATGATTATAACTTTTCATAACCCAAGTTGTTTTCGTTTTGAAGGTGGAATCTGACATCAAATGCAGCTAGACCAAATCCTCAGGGTTCATTCCATTATGGAAAAATTACACCTTCAAGGACAATTTTGCTTGCCAACTCTGCACCAGTTATCAACGGGAAGCAGAGATACGCTGTCAATGGTATCTCTTACATTAATCCTGACACTCCTCTGAAGCTTGCTGATCACTTTAACATCCCCGGGGTGTTCACTTTGGATTCCATTCGAAGTGCTCCCACTGCTGATTCTCCACACCTAGCTACAGCTGTGTTGCCATCTACTCTCCATGAGTTCCTCGAAATTGTTTTCCAAAACAATGAAGACACAATGCAATCTTGGCATCTTGACGGTTATGATTTCTGGGTCGTAGGGTATGTCGTAATCATTAAAAAGTTTTGATTCACTGCACTTGGTGTAAGGTCGGCTTAGTTTTCTTACTCTTCCTGTTGTTAATATTTGCAGTTTCGGATCAGGTACTTGGACACAAGCTAGTAGAAAAGGATATAATCTTGTTGATGCTCTTACTAGACATACTACACAGGTAATTCCAGTTTCCTCCACGACAATGCAACTGTTTAAGTAAAGAATCTAATTAATTACATGGACAGTGTAAAGAAGTTTTATACTATCAGGTTACTTAGAATTCAACTACAGGTAACTTCTTATAGCAAGTATGGGTCAGTGACCTACAAAACATGGTAAATGACCTATTATTGTAAATGAAAATCCTCAACACTGTTACTGTTGTCATTTTTGATCATTTTAGTTAAGTACTATTGATTCATGGAAAGCTGAATTTTGCAGTTTCTAAGCTTCAACATGAAATGTTTCTTGCAGGTTTATCCAAAATCTTGGACTGCTATATTTGTGTCTTTGGACAACCAAGGAATGTGGAATTTGAGGTCTGCAATGTGGGATAGGCAATATCTTGGACAACAGGTTTACCTCAGGGTATACAATCCAACAGCCAGTTTAGCTAATGAATATGACATACCTACCAATGCTCTTCTCTGTGGCAAAGCTGCTGCTCTTCGACATCCTTAATTTGGTCTCATATTTATTAAAGTAATATTATGTTTTCTTGGTCATAAGAGGTTGACTACAAGAGATGCCGGCAAAAGAAACTACTTGCTACATATGTTGTAATACATAGCAAGCAAATATTTTGTGAGTGAGTTAATATTTGATGTTTAAGATTTTACTATATTTATGGAACCTTGGCCAAAAGATTATATTAAACAGCCCTTATGAACATTCCATGATAAATGATGTATATGGCCTGATGAAGATGAAAGATGAGTTTTTTTAACGACCAATATGTTACAATCATTCCGTGGTTATCTCATATCTGAAAAACAGAATTTGGGGTCACTTAATTGCCAATACCCCAGGGTCAATTGGTTCTTGGGATATTTTGAGATTAAATTTTCTTTTATTTGATTTTAATATAACTAATTTTAGAATAAATTAATATCTCAAATTTGGTGTTATTTTATTCTATCTGAAATGTGGATAATTAATCAAAAAATAATAATATAATTTTAGGTTCATAATACCGAAATAACTTTTCCACAAATGAAATAATCCCTTCAAATATTTATCCAAGATTATGGATGTTAAAACAATTAAATCACAAAATATCGTTAATTTGTTTTCTTTCTATTGGTTAAATTCTTTTAAGTGTGTTCTTTTGCAAAAAAAAAAAAAAAAACACTAATCCTATGAATTGAACTTCCCATCCAAATGCATAGTAGTCCATTTGCCATTTATCCAATTCTTTTTTGGCTATGATCAGCATTAGGATTTGGTCTCGTCAATTTATCTTCTTCCTGCATTATCTAAAAAACCATTTATATATATATATATATTAAACACTTATTTAGATACAACCTATGTACATATTTTATTCACAAAATCTAGAAACTGGTCTGTTGCTACTGAATAAGAAAGTAATGAATATTCTTAAGAGTAATTAATTATACTCGATTAACTATGTCAAGTTATTAAAACCAAAAAAAATTAAGCTTGAACATAGTCGTACTTAAAAAATGGTCAACAATAAAACTCTACTATTTATTCTCGTTTTGTTTGGGCAGCGAAAAATTGTTCCTGGCTTTTCGATTACTCGACAATATACAAATTATTTAATTTTCAGTATTTGCGCGAGATTTATTTTGTTGTTTAATTTAATTAACCACGGAAGAAGTCCAAAATCAAATAGCCTTCACTCAATAGTGAAATCCATAAATTGTAATCAAAGATAACTACAAATTGCTCATTCACTACGTTTGCAAAATTCAGTTCTGCGTTTTCTCCAGTTCGCACGGCGAAATTCAAACTGCACTTTAGGGTTTATAATTACAATTGCTTCCATCGTCTCCTCGATCAATCGCGGCTTTGTTTGTGAAGTACTAAAGAGGAATCATCAATCATGAATTGCGAAGTTTGTCAGCTAAAAGAACTTGTAAGTTTCTACTTTTGAATTATGTGAATATGAGCTCTGAGTTCCCTTTTTTGGGCTTGATTTTCGTTTAATTCTTCACTGGTTATCTTGCTGAAGGATGTGGAGCACTTTGAGATACGAGAAGTCCTCCGATGTAAGTTCAATTCCTTTTTGAATTCTACGGATTAATCCATTACAGAGTTGCTGCTCAAACAATGTTATATGTATTTAGAAGACTCGAAGAAGAATATACCTACACCAACACACATATGCACCCGATCCCTGTTAAATTCTTGGATTTGTCTATGCTCTAATTCATGTGCAATTAGGGTAGTAGGATGGATAAACTTTCAGCTCATAGCTTATATTTGACTTGTTTGACTAAGTTTTGTGTATTATCTCAGCTTTGGCTTGTATTGGTTAGTTTTGATGTCTAATTCTAGAATTGAATAACAAATTCCTCTCTAGATTACACATTGGTTCCTGTTGAAGATGAGATTTTTCTTTTTGAAATGGAGGCATTAGATGGTAGGAAATCGTGAACAGTAAGATATAGAGGAAGTCGTGCGGATTAAAATGGATTGGTGCATGAAAATCACATACCAGAGTTGAATTAGATAAGATCTTTAATTGTACAAGATACCTATTTCAGCCTAAAAGTTTTTGCTTATGTTGATGAATAGCTGAACAACTTTGTTCACATGTTACATTGTTCATGCGTTCTAAAGACTCTGCTTTTGACATTCTTCCTTCTGTGCTTTTGCTTGTTTGCTATTTTGAGGTCGGTTCCTCCTAGATTTCATCATTCAATAATTGCAGGCTCAGAGTTCCTAACAATTTGGACTGTAGTTTGATACACTGTGCAGCTCTATCCTAAACAATTGAATGGTCAATTGCAGGTATTTTACATACAATTATGTTCCACAGAGCCTTAGGCCTGCTGCGGCCTAAGGATGTTGATTTGGAACTTTTTGACATTACATATGTAAGTAATAAATTCTTATAGTGGTAGATGGTAGGCTTTATCTCTTTTTCCTCATTTTCTTTTTCTTTTTAAATCAGTGTGGTGTGTGGAAAAAAATGGAATAAGGTATTGTGGCAGGAGGACTCTTGATTATTCAAAGACGAGACATGATATGTGGATATGACATCATGAATTTTGGAAAAGGAGTGGATGACCACTATGCTTTTTCATTAGAAGCTAATATATTTTATTCTTTTTCAAGAGAAGGTGAATTAATGGTCAAACAAATTGTTCACTATTAGTGGAAGACATTTCTAATGACACATTGAACTAGAGGGAAATCAATCTATAATATAGAACCAAAAGCGAGGTCCTTCAAATTATGTTAAGTCTCGAGGAGAGGTTGGTGTAATACTGTAATATATCATGTGTCTTTTTTTATTTTTTATTTTATCCTTTCCTTATTTTTTGATAGATCTTTTATGGTGATGCAATAAGTTGCTGATATTTATTTTTTATCAGTATAAGCTGCTGATATTTACTATTTTATGGTATACTTTGGTTTATTGTTCTTTCATGTTATGTTATGTAGACACAGTGTGGTGATGTGGAGGTTGAAAAGAAAATTGAAGAGAAGATTACCCTATTCATTGATAGAGTCGAGAAGCACCCTAACAGGAAAAATCAGGTTAGTGAGTGGTTGCAGTTTGTTTCTGTTGGTGATGATCACTGTTTTGGCCAATGTCCATTCACTTTCCTACTTTATAGTTCTGTTCAGTGTTTACATATTCTAATAGCCATTTCCTTTTCTTTTGATAAAGGTAACCTTGTATTCACACCAAAAAACTTATCAAGAAAAAATGATGGTGGGATTTACAACCCCTGGGGGCATCATGATAAACAAAAACCAAAAAATACTTTACATTGTCCTATGAAGTCCACTAGACTTTCTACCTCCCCCACCATGTCCTGTTTACACCAAAAATACAGCAAACTCAGTCTCTTCATCTTGATCTTTTGAATGTTGCTAGCTTGCCCATCATGGGATCTTCCATTCCTTCCCTTCCAAAGTGTCCATAAGATGCAAGCTGGAATGCATTTCCACCAGTCCTTTTTTGATCTTCTCCTTCTGCCCTTCGCTTTGTTTCAGCATGTCTAAAGAAGTTCTGGGCATTACCCAGCTAACTCCAAGTATACATAAGAACATGTCCCACAGATTTACAACTGTTTTGCAATGTTGAAATAAGTGGTTGTTAACCTCTGCCTCCTTTTCACACATGTAACACCTTGAGCAAATCTGTATACCTCTTCTCTCTTCTCTGTAACACTTCATGAGTTAGACATGCCTATCACCAACCATGAGAAACATGACACCTTATGAGGGATTTTTTTTTTTTTTTTTTTTTTATGACAAGGGAAACCCGCAGCCGCTACCCTTTGGGTGCGCACAGGGTAAAACCCCTGCTCCTATGCAATAGCTCGCAAACCACATAGGAGAGGTAACCCGCACTAGGCAAGCCCGGTGCGACGAACTCGACCCAGAAGGCAAACCCCTTGCTTTCGCTGGCAAGGGGTTTCGAACTTGAGACCTCCAACATGGAAGTCCCAAGCCCAAACCACTGGGCCACCCCGAAGGGTACCTTATGAGGGATTTTAATCTTCCAGATTAGCTTCCATTGCCACACCATTCCCATTGTCTGATTAGAGTTCATATTCCAGTAACAGGATTTCACAGTGAAGCTCCCTTTGTTGTGCAGCTTCCATATTGGACTATCAGATCCCACTGAAACACCTGGGAATGAATTCAACACCTGCAACAGTCCTGCTACTCTACTAATCTCCCAATCATTTAGACTACAGCCATTTCTTTTTCTTCATTATGCTCTCTAGTCATAAGAATATCTTGTGATTTATGGTGGGTTCTTATTCCGTACTGTTTGGTTCTTCTATTGTATGTTGCATTTTTTCTCAGGATATTGTTGCCTGTAACCTTTTGACCAGTGATATAAGTATCTTGTGGAATTTTAATCACTAGTGAAATCAGTACTGGTCTAAATATCTAAATGAACTTTCTGTTGTAACCTCAACATACATATTTGTATAACTGGATGGAGAAAGTATGCAGATTTGCCTATCCTTCTGTGAAGTCAAAAACAAACAGGCCTCGTGGTTCACTACCAAAGTAGAACGTTTTTACTGGGAACACTGGTATATAAATTTGAATGTGGCTCATCATCCGAAAGGTCATCCTGGCAAGTCTCATCTCTCAAAAGTAGTTGACCCAGGAGGTACCATACTTTTTTTTCTCAAACATTTTTTCCATATGGTTTTACAACTTGTTCATTAGTCAGTTTTGTAAAGGGAGGTATAACCTTTTTTTGCAGAGAGTGCATCTGAGGAGAGGAGTGCTCGGCGAACAGTGTTGGAATCATCTCTTCGTGAAGTTATGTTTCAGATAATAAAATTTGTAAATGAGAAAAAGGACCACATTCCTGCGATTTCAAATCTTGAGTGTGTCACATTTCCCTATGAGATCACTATCTCAAGGTAATTTCCCCTTTCTCTAAGTTGTGAACATGTAATTAAGTTCTGTTACTCATCATAGATCAGTATACAAGTGGTTTGCTATTATTGACTTCAAACTATCATTATTGATTAGTTTCTGTCGGTTTTGCTTTAATTTTCTGTTTTTTTTTTTTTGAGAAAGTTAACATTTTATAGACAACAATACACCAATGGTGTATTTCAGTAGTAATTACATCAGGAGTATACAATAAGCAAACCAAAGGATCTATCATTTATACCCCTCCTAGACTATCTAAAAAGTGAGTAATATCCTCCACCTCTTTGGGGAGGACATGATTACACCAAAAATAAAGGGTTATAAGACAGTTCAATCAACTTCATTTTCTGATTTATATTGATTAGAATTCCGAAATGCATTTGATTTTCTTCCTGCATGAAGTTATAATCTGCTCTGGTACTGCAATTTGGTATTTATGTTATTTTTTTTCTACTTCTTGCCATAGTAAGTAGGTTATCAGCTTATATGAATATCCTTTTTCTTCTTGAAAGAAAATATACTAAGGCCTTTACATGAGATATAATATCTTCAAAATCTTCACATCTGTGGGGTTAATTGACCTAAGGCAAAAAGATTATATTTTCAGTGCTGATGTTCTCCTTGTCCGCATAAGTAGAAAGCGAAAGTGGAATAGGCTTATGATAACTCGTTATAGTCTTCCACCCTATGTTAGTCTCAATGTTCCTCTTCTCCCACTTCTAGCTTAAATTGATATCAGTGCAGTTTGTTGAGTAGACACTTATTTCTGGGTCTGATGACCTGCATGACTATTTTGGCTAATAGCCTAATATGTTCTTTCCATATTTGTGGTATTCTTTTTCTCATATATGCTCATTTGTACAAGTAATGCACTTACAAGTGCCACTTTACTATGCTTGAATTTGTTACTATGTTAATTTGGCTAAAGCTTATCTTTTTATGAAAGATTTAAGTTTTTGTAGGATGTATGTGGTTTTTGAGCCTCAAGTTTTGCTATAACACTCGCTCAGTAATTGCCTTTTGCCAAAGACACATACTCTGTCATGGGTGATAGGTCTAGTGCTCAGATCTATGTTTCTTCTTTATACTTCAATTTTGTTCTAAGTTGCTCGAATTCAGGTGCGGGTGTCCGATATGGATGCAATCTAGAGGTCAGATACTTCATGATCTAAATTCTAAGATTCGATGGTATGGATATGGGTGCAGGAGTTCAGTTAAAAATAATTCAAATATCTAAATATAGAGTTGTAAAAATATGCCTAAATTATGGTGGACTATGTGGAAGGAAAGGAATGCACAAATTTTTGAGAGCTAGTACAAATGCATTTCGTTATTGATTTTTTGGTGTAACATGGCTATTGCAAATGATATAAGAGGTCTTGATAGACTTCTTGAGTTCATTGCACATTCAATAGTGATGTTGACCTATAAACATCTTTGAAGCACCTTCTAGTTGTGGACTTTAACAACATACCTAGTGTAATACCACAAGTGGGTGTGCGGAGGGTAGGATCTCAGCTCAAAAAAGCAGGATAGTAAGAAAGAAAAAGAGACAACAATATACCAATGCACAAAACAAGGTAGCAACAGATATTCAATACAATATTGGAGAAAAAACAACGCGATACCTAAATCATACTACTAGAAGCATGACAACACTCGACTATCTACTACCCTTCTACCCTAATTCTTGACCTCCATGCCTTCCTATCTAGGGTCATGTCCGCAGTCAGTTGAAGTTGTGCCATGTCTTCAGTTGTTAAAGTTGTGCCATGTCTTGTCTAATCATCTCCCCTAGTTTTTCTTTGGCTTACCTCTATTTCTCCTAACTCTTATTATACCCAACCTCTCATGCCTCCTCACTGGCGCATCCTTGCACCTCATTTTCACGTGTCCGAACCATCTCAACATTGCTTCCCCCATCTTGTCCGCCATGGAGGCCACTCTCACCTTGTACCATATAACTCCATTCTTAATCATCTCTCGTAGTATGCCCATACGTCCATCTGAGCATTCTCATCTTTGCTACCTTCGTCTTTTGAACATGGGCATTCTTGACCAGCCAAACACTCAACCCCATACAATAGTTGGTCTAACTACTCTGCAAACCTTACTTTTAAGCCTTGGCGACACATTTGGCTAGCCACTATTTCACCCACTTACTCCAATACAGTGTGCGACATCATCATCAATCGCCCTGTCTCCTTGAATTACGGACCCGAGATACCTGAAGCTTTCTCTCTTGGGAAGTCACTAAACTTGCACCTCTACCTCTTGTGTCAAGTCACTAAACTTGCAGTCCAGGTACTCTGTCTTAGTCCTACTTAACTTATAACCTTTAGACTCTAGGTCTTTCTCCAAACTTCCATCCTATCAAACTCCACCTGGCATCTCATCAATTAATACTATGTCATCTACCAATAATATACACCACGACACCTCCCCTTGAATATATCGTGTCATTACATCCATCACTAAGGCAAACAGGAACGGGCTAAGGGCTGATTCCTGGTGCAATCCCATCAGGATCGGGAAGTGCTCCGAATCACCTGGCACTGTCCTAATCAAGTTTTGGTTCCATCGTACATGTCTTTAATAGTCCTACTATAAGCCACATATAAATCTCTAATCTCTACAAACATCTCCAAAGGACCTCTCTAGGGACTTTATCACGTCTTTTCTAGGTCAATGAACACCATGTGTAAGTCCCTCTTTTTGTCCTTATACTGTTCCAACAATCTCCATACAAGATGGATGGCTTCAGTAGTCGAACGCCCGACATGATTGGTTGCGGACTTTCTAATACAAATATCTTTTAACAATAAATAATTATATACCTAAATTAGGATTTCACCCTAATTTTTGTTTTGATTTAAAATATCATTGTATCTGTCTCGAATTTAGTGAATTAGTCGAAGTACCCAAAAGCGAATGACCATATCAGGTGGATCCCACACCCATGTCGTGTCGACACAGGTGCGGCACCGAATGTGAAGAGTCGATGCAACTTAGGTTTTGTTCCTTCTGCCTCTAATGGCTGGTCAATAACTATATCCTCTAGCCCAAGTTGTAGCTATATCACTAGCTGAGTAATTGTTGTTTTCCAAAGACGCACACTCAACTGTGGGTCTCATACTCAGATCAGTGTCTTCCTTCTACTTCAATTTTGTTCCCTCTGCTTCTAATGGCTGGTCAATAAACTATTTCCTCTGGCCAAAGTTTTGGGTGTTCCTGTGGAGTCAAACTATTTCCTCTGGCTGAAGTTGTGCCAGGAAAAGTAGTTTGGAAATGGACCACTAATTACAATTGAGACCAAATGAAGTGTGCTATGATTCTGGCTTGACTCAATCGTTTGAGGTGTTGTGGTTATATTTCAACATGTAGGTACATATATAGAGGATAAATTACACTTGACCTAACTTTATGTCACCCCATAAGACATTTTATTTACCTGATGAAACTATGGTGCATGTTAGGCTCTCAGTCCATAAGTTCTACCATGAGGCATGTTTAGATGCCAATTGCATTAAGTTATGGTAATGACTCCCGAAATAGATGAGGATATACGATCTTGACCATAAGCTCCACTCTTCAGGCCTCGGGGGGGGGGGGGGGGGGGG